>JANJXV010000878.1:175000-192500 GCA_024803745.1 Megascapheus bottae | reverse complement strand
CCTAACCATAAACCTAACCCTAACCCTAACCCTTACCCTTACCCTAACCCTTACCCTAACCCTATCCCTTACCCTTATCCTAACTTCAAAACAAACCCTAACCCTAACCCTAACACTTTCCCTCACCTTAAACCTAAGCCTAACCCTAAACCTAACCCTAACCCTAACCCTAACCCTAACTTTCACCCTAACCCTAACCCTAAACCTAAACCTTTCCCTAACCCTAACCCCTGACCCTAACCGTAACCCTAAACCTAACCCTTACCCTTACCCTAACCCTAACCTTAATGCTAACACTAACCCTAAACCTAACCCTTACCCTAAAGCTCACGTTAACCCTAACCCTAACCTTTACCCTAACCCTAAACCTACCCTAACCCTTACCTATCCCTAACACTAACCGAAACCATAAACCTAACCCTAACCCTAACCCTAACCCCTAACCCTAACCCTAAACCTTACCCTTATCCTAACCTCAAAACTGACCCTAACCGTTACCTTACCCTGACCCTAACCGTAAACCTATCCCTAACACAAACCCTAACCCTAACCCCTAATCCTAACCCTAACCCTAACAATAACTCTAACCCTAACCCTAACCATAACCCTAACTTTAATGCTTACCCTAACCCTAAACCTGACCGTAACACTTACCCTAACCCTAACTCTAATCCTTAGAATAACCTTAACCCTAACCCTTACCCTTTCCCTATCCCTAACCCTAACCCTAACCCTTACCCTAACTCTAACACTAACCCTTACCCTCACCCTCACCCTAAACCTAACCCTTACCTTACCCTAACCAAAACCCTAACCCTATCCCTAAGCTTTACCCTAACACTAACCCTAACCCTAAACCTAAACCTAACCCTAAACCTAACCCTTACTCTTACCCTAACCCTAACCCTAACCCCTAACCCTAAGCCTAACCCTATCCCTTACCTTTATCATAACTTCAAAACAAACCCTAACCCTAACCCTAACACTTTCCCTTACCCTAACCCTAAGCCTAACCCTAAACCTAACCCTAACCCTAACCCTAACCCTAACCCTTACCCTTACCCTAACCATAACCGTAAACCTAATCCTACCCCTAACCTTAACGCTAACCCCTAACCCTAACCCTAATCCTAACACTAACCCTAACACTTACATTTACCCTAAACCTAACCATAAACTTAATGCCAACCCTAACCCTAACCCTAACCCTAACCCTTACCCTAACCCTAACCCTTACCCTAATCCTTATGCTAACCCTAACCCTAACCCTAATCCTAACCCTTACCCTTTCCCAAACCCTAACCCTAACCGTAACCCTAAACCTAACCCTAAACCTAACCCTAACCCTAACCCTAAACCTAACCCTAACCCTAACTCTTACCTTTACTCCAACCCTAACCCTAACCCAAACCTTTCCCAAAACCTAACCCTAACCCTAATCCTAACCCTTCCCCTTACCCTAAACATAAACATAACCCTAACCCTAACCCTAACCGTAACTTTAACCCTATCCCTAACCCTAACCCTAACCCTTACCCTTACCCTAAAACTAACGCTATAACTAACCCTAATCCTAACCCTAACCGTAACCCTTACCCTAACCCTAACCCTAAACCTAAGTCTAACCCTAACCCTAACCCTTAACCTAACCCTAACCCTTACCCTTCCCCAAACTCTAATCCTAAACCTAAACCTAACCCTAACACTTACCGTAACCCTAACCCTAACCTAACCCTTACCATTACCCTAACCCTAACCCTAACCCTAACCTTTACCCTAACACTAACCCTAACCCTAACCATAAACCTAACCCTAACCCTAACCCTTACCCTTACCCTAACCCTTACCCTAACCCTATCCCTTACCCTTATCCTAACTTCAAAACAAACCCTAACCCTAACCCTAACACTTTCCCTCACCTTAAACCTAAGCCTAACCCTAAACCTAACCCTAACCCTAACCCTAACCCTAACTTTCACCCTAACCCTAACCCTAAACCTAAACCTTTCCCTAACCCTAACCCCTGACCCTAACCGTAACCCTAAACCTAACCCTTACACTTACCCTAACCCTAACCTTAATGCTAACACTAACCCTAAACCTAACCCTTACCCTAAAGCTCACGTTAACCCTAACCCTAACCTTTACCCTAACCCTAAACCTACCCTAACCCTTACCTATCCCTAACACTAACCGAAACCATAAACCTAACCCTAACCCTAACCCTAACCCCTAACCCTAACCCTAAACCTTACCCTTATCCTAACCTCAAAACTGACCCTAACCGTTACCTTACCCTGACCCTAACCGTAAACCTATCCCTAACACAAACCCTAACCCTAACCCCTAATCCTAACCCTAACCCTAACAATAACTCTAACCCTAACCCTAACCATAACCCTAACTTTAATGCTTACCCTAACCCTAAACCTGACCGTAACACTTACCCTAACCCTAACTCTAATCCTTAGAATAACCTTAACCCTAACCCTTACCCTTTCCCTATCCCTAACCCTAACCCTAACCCTTACCCTAACTCTAACACTAACCCTTACCCTCACCCTCACCCTAAACCTAACCCTTACCTTACCCTAACCAAAACCCTAACCCTATCCCTAAGCTTTACCCTAACACTAACCCTAACCCTAAACCTAAACCTAACCCTAAACCTAACCCTTACTCTTACCCTAACCCTAACCCTAACCCCTAACCCTAAGCCTAACCCTATCCCTTACCTTTATCATAACTTCAAAACAAACCCTAACCCTAACCCTAACACTTTCCCTTACCCTAACCCTAAGCCTAACCCTAAACCTAACCCTAACCCTAACCCTAACCCTAAACCTAATCCTTACCCTAACCCTTACCCTTTCCTTAACCCTAACCCTAAACCTAACCCTTACCCTAACCCTAACCCTAACCCTAAAACCTAACCCTAACCCTAACTGTAACCCTAACCCTAACCCTAACCCTAACCCTGAACCTAACCCTAAACCTAACCCTTACCCTTATCTTAACCCTAACCCCAAACCTAACCCTAACCCTAACCCTAACTCTTACCCTTACCCTACACCGAACCCTAAACCTAACCCTAACCCTAAACCTTACTCTTACCTAAAACTAACCGTATCCCTTACCCTAACCCTAACATTAACCCTAACACTTACCCTTACCTTAACCCTAACCCTAACCCCTAAGCCTAACCATAACCCTAACCCTAACCCTTACCATTACAATAACCCTAACCCTAAGTTAAGCCTAATATTAACATTAACCCTAACACTAACCCTTACACTAACCCTAACCCTAATCCTAACCCTAAACCTAACCCAAACCCTAACCCTAACCCTTACACTAACCCTAACCCTAACCCTAACCCCTTGCCCTAACCCTTACCCCAACCCTAACCCTAACCCTAAGCCTTACCCTTACCCTAACCCTAACCCTTACCCTAACTCTAACCCTAAACCTAACACTAACCCTAACCCTAACCCTAACTCTTACCCTAAACCTTACCCTAATACTAACACTAATCCTAACCCTTACCCTTACCCTAACCCTAACCCTAACCCTAACCTTAACCTTAATGATAACCCTAACCCTAACCCTAACCTCTATCCCTATCCCTAACCCTAACCCTTACCATAACCCTAACCCTAATCCTAACCCTTACCCTAACTCTAAACCTAAACCTAACCCTAACACCTAACCTTAACCCTAACCCTTACCCTATCCCTAACCCTAACCCTAACCCTAACACTAACACTAACCCTAACCATTACCCTTACCCTAACCCTAAACATAACCCTAACCCTACCCCTAAACCTAACCCTAATTCTAACCATAACTCGAAACCTTACCCTAAACCTAAACATAACCTTAATGCTAACCCTGAACCTAACCCTAATCCTAACCCTAACCCTTACCCTAAATCTAACCCTAACCCTAACCCTAACCCTAACCCTTACCCTAAACCTAACCCTAACCCTAACCCTAACCCTTACCGTTACCCTTACACTAACCCTAAACCTAAAATTAAACCAAACCCTAATCTTAACCTTAACCCCTAACCCTAACCCAAATCCTAACCCTAACACTTACCCTTACTCTAAACCTAACCCTAAACTTAATGCTAAACCTAACCCTAACCTTAACCCTAACCCTTACCGTAAACCTAACCTTAACCTTAATGCTAACACTAACCCTAAACCTAACCCTTATCCTAACCCTCACCCTAACCCTAACCCTAACCTTTACCCTAACCCTAACCTTTACCCTAACCCTAACCCTAACCCTTACCCTAACCCTAACCCTAACTGAAACCCTAACTCTATCCCTAAACCTTACCCTAACCCTAACCCTAAACCTAACCCTAATCCTAACCTAACCCTTACCCTAACCCTAACCCTTACCCTAACCCTATCCCTAACCCTATCCCTAACCTTAACCCTAACCCTTACCTTACCCTAACCCTAACCGTAACCCTAACCTTTACCCTAACACTAACCCTATCCCTAACCCTAACCCTAACCCTAACGCTAACACTTGCCCTTACCCTAACCCTAACCCTAACCACTAACCCTAAGCCTAACCCTATCCCTTACCCTTATCCTAACTTCAAAACAAACCCTAACCCGAACCCTAACACTTTCCCTTAGCCTAACCCTAATCCTAACCCTAACCCTAACCCTAACCCTTACCCTTACCCTAACCCTAACCCTATCCCTAAACCTAAACCTAACCCTTACCCTTACCCTAACCCTGAACCTAACCCTAACCCTAACCCTAACCCTAACCTTTACCCTAACACTAACCCTATCCCTAACCCTAACCCTAACCCTAACGCTAACACTTACCCTTACCCTAACCCTAACCCTAACCACTAACCCTAAGCCTAACCCTATCCCTTACCCTTATCCTAACTTCAAAACAAACTCTAACCCGAACCCTAACACTTTCCCTTAGCCTAACCCTAATCCTAACCCTAACCCTAACCCTAACCCTTACCCTTACCCTAACCCTAACCCTAACCCTAAACCTTACCCTAACCCTAACCCTAATCCTAACCCCTAACCCTAACCCTAATCCTAACTCTAACCCTTACCCATATAATAATCCCAACCCTAACCCTAACCCTTACCCTAACCCTAACCCTAACCCTTACCCTAACCGTAACCCTAAACCTAAACCTAAACCTAAACCTAACCCTTACCCTAACCCTAACCCTTACCCTAAACCTATCCCTAAGCCTAACCCTAAACCTAATCTTAACCCTAAACTTACCCTTACCCTAACCCTAACCGTAACCCTAACCCTGAACCTACCCTAACCCTAACCCTTACCCTGATCTTAACCCTAAACCCAAACCTAACCCTAACCCTACACCGAACCCTAATCCTAACCCTAATCCTAAACCTTACTCTTACCTAAATCTAACCCTAACGATTACCCTAACACTAAGCCTAAACCTAATCCTAACACTTACACTTACCTTAACCCCAACCCTAACCCTGACGATAACCCCTAACCCTAACCCTAATCCTAAACCTTACCCTTACCCTAACCCTAAATCTAACACTAACCCTAACCCTAAACCCTAACCCTAATCATAACCCTAACCCTAACCCTTACCATTACCGTAACCCTAACCCTAACTTAACCCTAACACTAACACTAACCCTAACACTAACTCTTACCCTAACCCTAAACCTAACCCTACACCTAACCCAAACCCTAACCCTAAACCTTACCCTACCCCTAACCCTAACCCCTAACCCTAACCCTTACCCTAACCCTAATCCTAACCCTTACGCTTACCCTAACCCTAACCCTTACCCTAACTCTAACCCTAACCCTAACATCTAACCCTAAACCTAAACCTTACCCTAACCCTAACCCTTACCCTTAGCCTAACCCTAACCCTAACCCTAAACTTAATGCTAACCCTAACCCTAACCCTAACATCTATCCCTAACCCTAACCCTTACCCTAACCCTAACCCTAAAACTAACACTAACACTAACCCTTACCCTTACCCTAACCCTAACCCTACACCTAACCCTAACCCTACCCCTCACACTAACCCTAACCCTTACCCTTACGCTAACACTAATTCTAAACCTTACCCTTACCCTAACCCTAAACCTAACCCTAACCCTAACCCTTACCCTTACCATAACCGTAAACCTAATCCTAACCCTAACCCTAACCTTAACCCTAAACCTAACCCTAACCCTAACCCTTACCCTTACCCTTACCCTATCCCTAACCCTAAACCTAACCCTAAACCTAACCTTAATCCTAACCCCTAACCCTAACCCTAATCCTAACCGTAACCCTTACCCTTACCCTAAACCTAACCCTAAACTTAAGGCTAACCCTAACCCTAGCCCTAACCCTAACACTTACCCTAACCCTAACCCTAACCCTAATCCTTACCCTAACCCTAACCCTAACCCTAACCTTAATGCTAAACCTAACCCTAACACTAACCCTAACCCTTACCCTTTACCTAAGCCTAACACTATCCCTAACCCTTACCCTTACCCTAACCCTAACCCTAAAGCTTACCCTATACCTAACCCTAACCCAAAACCTAATCCTAACCCTAACCCTAACCCTAAGCCTAACCCCTAACCATAACCCTAACCCCAACCCTAATCCTTATCCTCACCTCAAAACTAACCCTAACCGTTAACCTTACCCTAACCCTAACCGTAAAACTATCCCTAACTCTAACCATACCCCTAACCCCCAATCCTAACACTAACCCTAACAGTAACTCTAACCCTTACCCTTACCCTAACCCTAACCCTAACCTTAATGCTAACCCTAACCCTAACTCTAACCGTAACACTTACCCTAACCCTAAACCTAATCCTTAGAATAACCCTAACCCTAACCATAACCCTTACCCTTTCCCTATCCCTAACCCTAACCATTACCCTAACTCTAAACCTAACCCTTACGCTAACCCTAACCCTAAAACTAACCCTTAAGTTACCCTAACCAAAACCCTAACCCTAACCCTAAGCTTTACATTAACACTAACCCTAACCCTAACCATAACCCTAACACTTACCCTAACCCTAATCCTAACCCCTAACCCTAAGCCTAACCCTATCCCTTACCCTTATCCTAACTTCAAAACAAACCCTAACCCTAAGCCTAACACTTTCCCTTACCCTAACCCTATGCTAACCCTAAGCCTAACCATAACCCTAACCCTAACCCTTACTCTTACCCTAACCCTAACCCTAACCCTAAACCTTACCCTAACTCTAACCCTAACCTAAACCCCTAACCCTAACCCTAACCCTAACTCTAACACTTACACCATCACTAATCCCAACCCTAACCCTAACCCTTACCCTTACCCTTACCCTAACCCTAACCCTTACCCTAACTCTAACCCTAACCCTAACACCTAACCAAAAACCTAACCCTTACCCTAACCCTAACCCTTACCTAACACTAACCCTAACCCTAACCCTTACCCTTACTCTAACCCTAACCCTAACCCAAAAACTTATCGTTTCCGTAACCCTAACCCTTACCGTTTCCCTAACCCTAAACCTAACCCTAACCCTTACCCTTACCATAACCCTAAAGCTAATCCTAACCCTAACCGTAACCCTAACACTAACCGTAAACCTAAACCTAACCCTTACCCTTATCCTAACCCTAACCCTAACCATAAATCTAACCCTAACCCTAAAACTAAACCTAACCCTAACCCTAACCCTAACCCTTACCCTTACCCTAACCCTAACCCTAAACCAAATCCTACCCCTAACCTTAACGCTAACCCCTAACCCTAACCCTAATCCTAACACTAACCCTAACACTTACCCTTACCCTAAACCTAACCATAAACTTAATGCCAACCCTAACCCTAACCCTAACCCTTACCCTAACCCTAACCCTTACCCTAATCCTTATGCTAACCCTAACCCTAACCCTAACCCTAATCCTAACCCTTACCCTTTCCCAAACCCTAACCCTAACCCTAAACCTAAACCTAAACCTAACCCTAACCCTAACCCTAAACCTAACCAGAACCCTAACTCTTACCTTTACTCCAACCCTAACCCTAACCCAACCTTTCCCAAAACCTAACCCTAACCCTAATCCTAACCCTTCCCCTTACCCTAAACATAAACATAACCCTAACCCTAACCCTAACCGTAACTTTAACCCTATCCCTAACCCTAAACCTAAACTTTACCCTTACCCTAAACCTAACGCTATACCTAACCCTATCCTAACCCTAACCGTAACCCTTACCCTAACCCTAAACCTAAACCTAAGCCTAACCCTAACCCTAACCCTAAGCCCTAACCCTAACCCTAACCCTAACCCTACACCTTACCCTTCACCAAACTCTAATCCTAACCCTAAACCTAACCCTAACACTTACCGTAAGACTAACCCTAACCTAACACTTACCATTACCCTAACCCTAACCTTTACCCTAACACTAACCCTAACCCTAACCATAAACCTAACCCTAACCCTAACCCTAACCCTTACCCTTACCCTAACCCTAAACCTAACCCTATCCCTTACCCTTATCCTAACTTCAAAACAAACCCTAACCCTAACCCTAACACTTTCCCTCACCTTAAACCTAAGCCTAACCCTAAACCTAACCCTAACCCTAACCCTAACTCTCACCCTAACCCTAACCCTAAACCTAAACCTTACCCTAACCCTAACCCCTGACCCTAACCGTAACCCTAAACCTAACCCTTACCCTTACCCTAACCCTAACCTTAATGCTAACACTAACCCTAAACCTAACCCTTACCCTAAAGCTCACGCTAACCCTAACCCTAACCTTTACCCTAACCCTAAACCTACCCTAACCCTTACCTATCCCTAACACTAACCGAAACACTAAACCTAACACTAACCCTAACCCTAACCCCTAACCCTAACCCTAACCCTTACCCTTATCCTAACCTCAAAACTGACCCTAACCGTTACCCTTACCCTGACCCTAACCGTAAACCTATCCCTAACACTAACCCTAACCCTAACCCCTAATCCTAACCCTAACCCTAACAATAACTCTAACCCTTACCCTTACCCTAACCATAACCCTAACCTTAATGCTTACCCTAACCCTAACCCTGACCGTAACACTTACCCTAACCCTAACTCTAATCCTTAGAATAACCTTAACCCTAACACTTACCCTTTCCCTATCCCTAACCCTAACCCTAACCCTTACCCTAACTCTAACCCTAACCCTTACCCTCACCCTAAACCTAACCCTTACCTTACCCTAACCAAAACCCTAACCCTATCCCTAAGCTTTACCCTAACACTAACCCTAACCCTAACCCTAAAACTAACCCTAAACCTAACCCTTACTCTTACCCTAACACTAACCCTAACCCCTAACCCTAAGCCTAACCCTATCCCTTACCCTTATCCTAACTTCAAAACAAACCCTAACCCTAACACTAACACTTTCCCTTACCCTAAACCTAAGCCTAACCCTAAACCTAACCCTAACCCTAACCCTAATCCTTACCCTAACCCTAACCCTAACCCTTACCCTAACCCTTACCCTTTCCTTAACCCTAACCCTAACCCTTACCCTAACCCTAACCCTAACGCTAAAACGTAACCCTAACCCTAACCGTAACCCTAACCCTAACCCTAACCCTAACCCTGAACCTAACCCTAAACCTAACCCTTACCCTTATCTTAACCCTAACCCCAAACCTAACCCTAACCCTAACCCTAACTCTTACCCTTACCCTACACTGAACCCTAAACCTAACCCTAACCCTAAACCTTACTCTTACCTAAAACTAACCCAAACCCTTACCCTAACCCTAACATTAACCCTAACACTTACCCTTACCTTAACCCTAACCCTAACCCCTAAGCCTAACCATAACCCTAACCCTAACCCTTACCATTACAATAACCCTAACCCTAAGTTAAGCCTAACATTAACACTAACCATAACACTAACTCTTACACTAACCCTAAACCTAATGCTAACCCTAAACCTAACCCAAACCCTAACCCTAACCCTTACACTAACCCTAACCTAACCCCTTGCCCTAACCCTTACCCTAAACCTAACCCTAACCCTAAGCCTTACCCTTACCCTAACCCTAACCCTTACCCTAACTCTAACCCTAACCCTAACCCTACCACCTAAACGTAACCCTAAAGCTTGCGCTAACCCTAACCCTAACTCTTACCCTAACCCTTATCCTAACACTAACACTAACCCTAACCCTTACCCTTACCCTAACCCTAACCCTAACCCTAACGCTAACCCTAACCCTAACCTTAATGATAACCCTAACCCTAACCCTAACCCTAACCTCTATCCCTATCCCTAACCCTAACCCTTACCCTAACCCTAACCCTAACCCTAACCCTTACCCTAAATCTAACCCTAAACCTAACCCTAACACCTAAACTTAACCCTAACCCTTACCCTATCCCTAACCCTAACCCTTACCCTAACCCTAACACTAACACTAACACTAACCCTAACCATTACCCTTACCCTAACCCTAAACATAACCCTAACCCTACCCCTAACCCTAACCCTAATTCTAACCCTAACCCTAACCCTAATGATAACCCCTAACCCTAACCCTAATCCTAAACCTTACCCTTACCCTAACCCTAAATCTAACACTAACCGTAACCCTAAACCGTAACCCTAACCATAAACCTAACCCTAACCCTTATCATTACCATAACCCTAACCCTAACTTAACCCTAACACTAACACTAACCCTAACACTAACCCTTACCCTAACCCTAAACCTAAACCTACACCTAACCCAAACCCTAACCCTAACCCTTACACTAACCCTAACCGTAACCCCTAACCCTAACCCTTACCCTAACCCTAACCCTAACCCTAACCCTTACGCTTACCCTAAACCTAACCCTTACCCTAACTCTAACCCTAACCCTAACATCTAACCCTAACCCTTACCCTTACAATAACCTAAACCTAACTCTAACCCTAAACTTAATGCTAACCATAACCCTAAAACTAACCCTAACATCTATTCCTAACCCTAACCCTTACCCTAACCCTAACCCTAAAACTAACACTAACACTAACCCTTACCCTTACCCTAACCCTAACCCTGCACCTAACCCTAACCCTACCCCTCACACTAACCCTAACCCTTACCCTTACCCTAACCCTAATTCTAAACCCTACCCTTACCCTAACCCTAAACCTAACCCTAACCCTAACCCTTACCCTTACCATAACCGTAAACCTAATCCTAACCCTATCCCTAACCTTAACCCTAAACCTAAACCTAACCCTAACCCTAACCCTTACCCTTATCCTAACCCTAACCCTAAACCTAACCCTAAACCTAACCTTAACCCTAACCCCTAAACCTAACCCTAATCCTAACCGTAACCCTTACCCTTACCCTAAACCTAACCCTAAACTTAATGCTAACCCTAACCCTAGCCCAAACCCTAACACTTACCCTATCCCTAACCCTAACCCTAATCCTTACCCTAACCCTAAACCTAACCCTAAACTTAATGCTAAACCTAACCCTAACACTAACCCTAACCCTTACCCTTTACCTAAGCCTAACACTATCCCTAACCCTTACCCTTACCCTAACCCTAACCCTAAACCTAAACCTAACCCTAAACATAACCCTAACCCTAACCCTAACCCTAACACTTACTCTTACCCTAACCCTAACCCTAAACCTAAACCTAAACCTAACCCTAACCCTAACAATTACCCTGACCCTAACCTTAACCCTAAACCTAACCCTAACCCTTACCCTAACCCGAACCCCTGACCCAAACCCTAACTCTAAAGCTTACCCTATACCTAACCCTAACCCAAAACCTAATCCTAACCCTAACACTAACCCTAAGCCTAACCCCTAACCATAACCCTAACCCTAAACCTTATCCTTATCCTCACCTCAAAACTAACCCTAACCGTTAACCTTACCCTAACCCTAACCGTAAAACTATCCCTAACTCTAACCCTACCCCTAACCCCCAATCCTAACCCTAACCCTAACAATAACTCTAACCCTTACCCTTACCCTAACCCTAACCCTAACCTTAATGCTAACCCTAACTCTAACCCTAACCGTAACACTTACCCTTACCCTAACCCTAATCCTTAGAATAACCCTAACCCTAACCATAACCCTTAGCCTTTCCCTATCCCTAACCCTAACCCTTACCCTAACTCTAACCCTAACCCTTACCCTAATCCTAACCCTAAACCTAACCCTTAACTTACCTTAACCAAAACCCTAACCCTAACCCTAAGCTTTACATTAACACTAAACTTAACCCTAACCCTAACCCTTACCCTTACCCTAACCCTAACCCTAACCCCTAACCCTAAGCCTAACCCTATCCCTTACCCTTATCCTAACTTCAAAACAAACCCTAACCCTAACCTTAACACTTTCCCTTAGCCTAACCCTAACCCTAACCCTAACCCTAAACCTAACCCTAACCCCTAACCCTTACCCTAACCCTATGCCTAACCCTAAGCCTAACCATAACCCTAGCCCTAACCCTTACTCTTACCCTAACCCTAACCCTAACCCTAAACCTTACCCTAACTCTAACCCTAACCCTAACCCCTAACCCTAACCCTAACCCTAACTCTAACCCTTACCCCATCCCTAATTCCAACCCTAACCCTAACCCTTACCCTAACCCTAACGCTAACCCTACCCCTAACCCTAATACTAACCCTAACCCTTACACTTACCCTAACTCTAACCCTAACCTTAACCCTAACCCTAACACTAACCCTAACCCTAACCCTTACCATTACCCTAAACATAAACCTAAACCTAACCCTAACCCAACCCTAACACTTACCCTTACCCTAACCCTAAACCTAACCCTAACCCTAACCGTTACCCTTACTCTAACCCTAACTCTAACGTTAATGCTAACCCTAAACCTAACCCTTACCCTTTCCCTAACCCTAACCCTAAGCTTACACTTTCCCTAACCCTAACCTTAACCCTAACCCTAATCCTAACCCAAACGTAACCCTAAACCTAACCCTAACCCTAACCCTTACCCTTACCCTAAACCTAACCCTAACACTAACCCTAAACCTTACCCTTACCCTAAACCTAATCGTAACCCTACCCGTAACCCTAACCCTTACCCTTATCTTAACCCTAACCCTAACCCTAACCCCTAACCCTAACCCTAAACCTAAACCTTACCCTTTCCCTAACGCTAACCCTAACTCTAACCCCTAACCCTAACCATAACCCTAACCCTTACCCTAACACTAACCCTAACCTTAACTCTGAACCTAACACTAACCCTAAACCTAAACCTAACCCTTAACTTTAGCCTAACCTTAACCTTAACCCTAACCCTAACCCTAACACTTACCCTTAGCCTAAACCTAAACCTAACCCTTACCCTAACCCTAACCCTAACCCTAACTCTAACCCTTACCCTTACTCTACCTTAACCCTAACCCTAACCCTAATGCTTACCCTTACCCTAACCCTAACCCTGACCGTAACCCTAACCTTACCCTAACCCTAACCCTAAACCTAACCCCAACCCTATCCCTAACCCTAACCCTTACCCTAACTCTTACCCTTACTCCAACCCTAACCCCAACCCAAACCTTTCCCAAAACCTAACCCTAACCCTAATCCTAACCCTTCCCCTTACCCTAAACATAAACATAACCCTAACCCTAACCCTAACCCTACACCTTACCCTTCCCCAAACTCTAATCCTAAACCTAAACCTAACCCTAACACTTACCGTAACCCTAACCCTAACCAAACCCTTACCATTACATTAACACTAACCCTAACCCTAACCTTTACCCTAACACTAACCCTAACCCTAACCATAAACCTAACCCTAACCCTAACCCTTACCCTTACCATAACCCTAACCCATACCCTATCCCTTACCCTTATCCTAACTTAAAAACAAACCCTAACCCTAACCCTAACACTTTCCCTCACCTTAAACCTAAGCCTAACCCTAAACCTAAACCTAACCCTAACCCTAACCCAAACCCTAACTCTCACCCTAACCCTAACCCTAAACGTTACCCTAACCCTAACCCCTGACCCTAACCCTAACCCTGAACCTAACCCTTACCCTTACCCTAACCTTAACCCTAACCTTAATGCTAACACTAACCCTAAACCTAACCCTTACCCTAAAGCTCACGCTAACCCTAACCCTAACCTTTACACAAACCTAATGCTAACCCTAACCCTAAACTTTACCCTAACCCTAACCCTACCCTAACCCTTACCCTATCCCTAACACTAACCGAAACCCTAAACCTAACCCTAACCCTAACCCTTAACCCTAACCCTAACCCTTACCCTTATCCTAACCTCAAAACTGACCGTAAACGTTACCCTTACCCTGACCCTAACCGTAAACCTATCCTTAACACTAACCCTAACCCTAACCCCTAATCCTAACCCAAACCCTAACAATAACTCTAACCCTTACCCTTACCCTAACCCTAACCCTAACGTTATGCTAAACCTAACCCTAACCCTGACCGTAACACTTACCCTAACCCTAACCCTAATCCTTAGAATAACCCTAACCCTAACCCTTACCCTTTCCCTATCCCTAACCCTAACCCTAACCCTTACCCTAATTCTAAACCTAACCCTTACCCTAACCCTAACCCTAAACCTAACCCTTACCTTACCCTAACCAAAACCCTAACCCTAACACTAAGCTTTACCCTAACACTAACCCTAACCCTAACCCTAAATCTAACCCTAACCCTAACCCTTAATCTTACCCTAACCCTAACCCATAACCCTAAGCCTAACCCTATCCCTTACCCTTATCCTAACTTCAAAACAAACCCTAACCCTAACCCTAACACTTTCCCTTACCCTAACCCTAAGCCTAACCCGAACCCGAACCCTAACCCTAAACCTTACCCTAACCCTAAACCTAACCCTAAACCTTACCCTAACCAATACCCTTTCCTTAACTCTAACCCTAACCCTAACCCTTACCCTAACCCTAACCCTAACCCTAAAACCTAACCCTAACCCTAACCGAAACCCTAAACCTAACCCTAACCCTAACCCTAACCCTGAACCTAACTCTAAACCTAAACCTTACCCTTATCTTAACCCTAACCCCAAACCTAACCCTAACCCTAACCCTAACTCTTACCCTTACCCTACACAGAACCCTAATGCTAACCCTAAACCTAAACCTTACTCTTACCTAAAACTAACCCTAACGCTTACCCTAACCCTAACATTAACCCTAACACTTACCCTTACCTTAACCCTAACCCTAACCCCTAAGCCTAACCATAACCCTAACCCTAACCCTTACCCTTACAATAACCCTAACCCTAAGTTAAGCCTAACCCTAACACTAACCCCAACACTAACACTTACACTAACCCTAACTCTAATCCTAACCCTAAACCTAACCCAAACCCTAACCCTAATCCTTACACTAACCCTAACCCTAACCCTAACCCCTTACCCTAACCCTTACCCTAACCCTAACCCTAAACCTAACCCTTACCCTTACCCTAACATTAACCCTTACCCTAACTCTAACTCTAACCCTAACCCTAAAACCTTACCATAACCCTAAACCTTACCCTAACCCTAACCCTAACTCTTACCCTACCCCTAACCCTAACCCTAACACTAACACTAACCCTAACCCTTACCCTTACCATAACCCTAACCCTAACCCTAACCTTTATGATAACCCTAACCCTAACCCTAACCCTAACCTCTATCCCTATCCCTAAACCTAACCCTAACCCATAACCCTAACCCTTACCCTAACCCTAAAACTAACCCTAACCCTTACCCTAACTCTAAATCTAAACCTAACCCTAACACCTAACCTTAACCCTAACCCTTACCCTAACCCTAACCCAAACCCTTACCCTAACCCTAACCCTAACACTAACACTAACCCTAACCATTACCCTTACCCTAACCCTAACCCTAAACATAACCCTAACCCTACCCCTAACCCTAACCCTAATTCTAACCCTAAACCTAACCCTTACCCTTACCCTAAACCTAAACATAACCTTAATGCTAACCCTGAACCTAACCCTAATCCTAACCCTAACCCTTACCCTAAATCTAACCCTAACCCTAACCCTAACCCTAACCCTAACCCTTACCATAAATCTAACCCTAAACCTAATCCTAATCCTTACCCTTACCCTTACCCTAACCCTAACCCTAAAACTAAACCAAACCCTAATCTTAACCCTAACCCCTAACCCTAACCCAAATCCTAACCCTAACCCTTACCCTTAATCTATACCTAACCCTAAACTTAATGCTAACCCTAACCCTAAACTTAACCCTAACCCTTACCCTAAACCTAACCCTAACCTTAATGATAACACTAACCCTAAACCCTAACACTAACCCTAACCCTAAACCTAACCATCAACCTAACCCTAACCCTAACCTTTACCCTAACCCTAACCTTTACCCTAACCCTAACCCTAACCCTTACCCTTACCCTAACCCTAACCCTAACTGAAACCCTAACTCTATCCCTAACCCTTACCCTAACCCTCACTCTAAACCTAACCCTAATCCTAACCTAACCCTTACCCTAACACTAACCCTTACCCTAACCCTATCCCTAACCCTAACCCTAACCTTAACCCTAACCCTTACCTTACCCTAACCCTAACCCTAACCTTTACCCTAACACTAACCCTATCCCTAACCCTAACCCTAACCCTAACGCTAACAATTCCCCTTACCCTAACACTAATCCTAACCACTAACCCTAAGCCTAACCCTATCCCTTACCCTTATCCTAACTTCACAACAAACCCTAACCCGAACCCTAACACTTTCCCTTACCCTAACCCTAAACCTAACCCTAAACCTAACCCTTACTTTACCCTAAACAAAACCCTAACCCTAACCCTAAGTTTTACCCTAACACTAACCCTAACCCAAAACCTAAACCTAACCCTAACCCTAAAACTTACTCTTACCCTAACCCTAACCCTAACCCCTAACCCTAAACCTAACCCTACCCCTTACCCTTATCCTAACTTCAAAACAAATCCTAACCCTAACCCTAACACTTTCCCTTACCCTACCCCTAACCCTAAGCCTAAACCTAACCATAACCCTAACCCTAACCCTAATCCTTACCCTAACCCTAACCCTAACCCTAACCCTTACCCTTTCCTTAACCCTAAGCCTAACCCTTACTCTTACCCTAACCCTAACCATAACCCTAAAACCTAACCCTAACCCTAACCACAACCCTAACCCTAACCCTAACCCGGAACCTAACCCTAAACCTAACCCTTACCCTTATCTTAACCCTAACCCCAAACCTAACCCTAACCCTAACCCTAACACTTACCCTTACCGTACACCGAACCCTAATCCTAACCCTAAACCTAAACCTTACTCTTACCTAAAACTAACCCTAACGCTTACCCTAACCC
>JANJXV010000878.1:132500-170000 GCA_024803745.1 Megascapheus bottae | reverse complement strand
CCTTACCCTAACCCTAACCCTTACCCTAACCCTATCCCTAACCCTAACCCTAACCCTAACCTTAACCCTAACCCTTACCTTACCCTAACCCTAACCCTAACCCTAACCTTTACCCTAACACTAACCCTATCCCTAACCCTAACCCTAACCCTAACGCTAACACTTACCCTTACCCTAACCCTAACCCTAACCACTAACCCTAAGACTAACCCTATCCCTTACCCTTATTCTAACTTCAAAACAAACCCTAACCCGAACCCTAACACTTTCCCTTAGCCTAACCCTAACCCTAACCCTTACCCTTACCCTAACCCTAACCCTAACCCTAAACCTTACCCTAACCCTAACCCTAATCCTAACCCCTAACCCTAACCCTAACCCTAACTCTAACCCTTACCCCTATCCTAATCCCAACCCTAACCCTAACCCTTACCCTAACCCTAACCCTAACCCTTACCCTAACCGTAACCCTAAACCTAAACCTAAACCTAAACCTAACCCTTACCCTAACCCTAACCCTTACCCTAAACCTATCCCCAAGCCTAACCCTAAAGCTAATCTTAACCCTAAACTTACCCTTACCCTAACCCTAACCGTAACCCTAACCCTGAACCTAACCCTAACCCTAACCCTTACCCTGATCTTAACCCTAAACCCAAACCTAACCCTAACCCTACAACGAACCCTAATCCTAACCCTAAACCTAAACCTTACTCTTACCTAAAACTAACCCTAACGATTACCCTAACACTAAGCCTAACCCTAACCCTAACACTTACACTTACCGTAACCCTAACCCTAACGATAACCCCTAAGCCTAACCCTAATCCTAAACCTTACCCTTACCCTAACCCTAAATCTAACACTAACCCTAACCCTAAACCATAACCCTAACCATAACCCTAACCCTAACACTTACCATTACCGTAACCCTAACCCTAACTTAACCCTAACACTAACACTAACCCTAACACTAACTCTTACCCTAAACCTAAACCTAACCCTACACCTAACCCAAACCCTAACCCTAAACCTTACCCTAACCCTAACCCTAACCCCTAACCCTAACCCTTACCCTAACCCTAAACCTAACCCTAACCCTTACGCTTAACCTAACCCTAACCCTAACCCTTACCCTAACTTTAACCCTAACCCTAACCCTAACATCTAACCTTAAACCTAACCCTTACCCTAACCCTAACCCTTACCCTTAGCCTAACCCTAACCCTAACCCTAAACTTAATGCTAACCCTAACCCTAACCCTAACCCTAACATCTATCCCTAACCCTAACCCTTACCCTAACCCTAACCCTAAAACTTACACTAACCCTAACCCTTACCCTTACCTTAAACCTAACCCTACACCTAACCCTAACCCTACCCCTCACACTAACCCTAACCCTAACCCTTACCCTAACCCTAATTCTAAACCTTACCCTTACCCTAACCCTAAACCTAACCCTAACCCTAACCCTTACCCTTACCATAACCGTAAACCTAATCCTAACCCTTACCCTAACCCTAACCCTAAACCTAACCTTAATCCTAACCCCAAACCCTAACCCTAATCCTAACCGTAACCCTTACCCTTACCCTAAACCTAACCCTAAACTTAAGGCTAACCCTAACCCTAGCCCTAATCCTAACACTTACCCTAACCCTAACCCTAACCCTAATCCTTACCCTAACCCTAACCCTAACCCTAACCTTAATGCTAAACCTAACCCTAACACTAACCCTAACCTTTACCCTTTACCTAAGCCTAACACTATCCCTAACCCTTACCCTTACCCTAACCCTAACCCTAAAGCTTACCCTATACCTAACCCTAACCCAAAACCTAATCCTAACCCTAACCCTAACCCAAAGCCTAACCCCTAACCATAACCGTAACCCTAACCCTAATCCTTATCCTCACCTCAAAACTAACCCTAACCGTTAACCTTACCCTAACCCTAACCGTAAACCTATCCCTAACTCTAACCCTACCCCTAACCCCCAATCCTAACCCTAACCCTAACAGTAACTCTAACCCTTACCCTTACCCTAACCCTAACCCTAACCTTAATGCTAACCCTAACCCTAACTCTAACCATAACACTTACCCTAACCCTAAACCTAATCCTTAGTATAAACCTAACCCTAACCATAACCCTTACCCTTTCCCTATCCCTAACCCTAACCATTACCCTAACTCTAACCCTAACCCTTACGCTAACCCTAACCCTAAAACTAACCCTTAACTTACCCTAACCAAAACCCTAACCCTAACCCTAAGCTTTACATTAACACTAACCCTAACCCTAACCATAACCCTAACCCTTACCCTAACCCTAACCCTAACCCCTAACCCTAAGCCTAACCCTATCCCTTACCCTTATCCTAACGTCAAAACAAACCCTAACCCTAAGCCTAACACTTTCCCTTACCCAAACCCTATGCCTAACCCTAAGCCTAACCATAACCCTAACCCTAACCCTTACTCTTACCCTAACCCTAACCCTAACCCTAAACCTTACCCTAACTCTAACCCTAACCTAAACCCCTAACCCTAACCCTAACCCTAACTCTAACACTTACCCCATCACTAATCCCAACCCTAACCCTAACCCTTACCCTTACCCTTACCCAAACCCTAACCCTTACCCTAACTCTAACCCTAACCCTAACACCTAACCAAAAACCTAACCCTTACCCTAAACCTAACCCTTACCTAACACTAACCCTAACACTAACCCTAACCCTAACCCTTAACGTTTCCCTAACCCTAAACCTAACCCTAACCCTTAACCTTACCATAACCCTAAACCTAATCCTAACCCTAACCGTAACCCTAACACTAACCGTAAACCTAACCCTAACCCTTACCCTTATCCTAACCCTAACCCTAACCATAAATCTAACCCTAACTCTAAAACTAAACCTAACCCTAACCCTAACCCTAACCCTTACCCTTACCCTAACCCTAACCCTAAACCAAATCCTACCCCTAACCTTAACGCTAACCCCTAACCCTAACCCTAATCCCAACACTAACCCTAACACTTACCCTTACCCTAAACCTAACCATAAACTTAATGCCAACCCTAACCCTAACCCTAACCCTAACCCTTACCGTTACCCTTACCCTTTCCCTAACCCTAACCCTAACCCTAACCCTAACTCTAACCCTAACCCTTACCCTCACCCTAAACCTAACCCTTACATTACCCTAACCAAATCCCTAACCCTATCCCTAAGCTTTACCCTAACACTAACCCTAACCCTAACCCTAAAACTAACCCTAAACCTAACCCTTACTCTTACCCTAACACTAACCCTAACCCCTAACCCTAAGCCTAACCCTATCCCTTACCCTTATCCTAACTTCAAAACAAACCCTAACCCTAACCCTAACACTTTCCCTTACCCTAAACCTAAGCCTAACCCTAAACCTAACCCTAACCCTAACCCTAACCCTAATCCTTACCCTAACCCTAACCCTAACCCTTACCCTAACCCTTACCCTTTCCTTAACCCTAACCCTAACCCTTACCCTAACCCTAACCCTAACGCTAAAACGTAACCCTAACCCTAACCGTAACCCTAACCCTAACCCTAACCCTAACCCTGAACCTAACCCTAAACCTAACCCTTACCCTTATCTTAACCCTAACCCCAAACCTAACCCTAACCCTAACCCTAACTCTTACCCTTACCCTACACCGAACCCTAAACCTAACCCTAACCCTAAACCTTACTCTTACCTAAAACTAACCCAAACCCTTACCCTAACCCTAACATTAACCCTAACACTTACCATTACCTTAACCCTAACCCTAACCCCTAAGCCTAACCATAAACCTAACCCTAACCCTTACCATTACAATAACCCTAACCCTAAGTTAAGCCTAACATTAACACTAACCATAACACTAACTCTTACACTAACCCTAACCCTAACCCTAACCCTAAACCTAACCCAAACCCTAACCCTAACCCTTATACTAACCCTAACCTAACCCCTTGCCCTAACTCTTACCCTAACCCTAACCCTAACCCTAAGCCTTACCCTTACCCTAACCCTAAACTTTACCCTAACTCTAACCCTAACCCTAACCCTACCACCTAAACATAACCCTAAAGCTTACCCTACCCCTAACCCTAACTCTTACCCTAACCCTTATCCTAACACTAACACTAACCCTAACCCCTACCCTTACCCTAACCCTAACCCTAACCCTAACCCTAAACTTAATGATAACCCTAACACTAACCCTAACCCTAACCTCTATCCCTATCCCTAACCCTAACCCTTACCCTAACCCTAATCCTAACCCTAACCCTTACCCTAAATCTAACCCTAAACCTAACCCTAACACCTAACCTTAACCCTAACCCTTACCCTATCCCTAACCCTAACCCTTACCCTAACCCTAACCCTAACACTAACATTAACCCTAACCATTACCCTTACCCTAACCCTAAATATAACCCTAAACCTACCCCTAACCCTTACCCTAATTCTAACCCTAACCCTAACCCTAACGATAACCCCTAACCCTAACCCTAATCCTAAACCTTACCCTTACCCTAACCCTAAATCTAACACTAACCCTAACCCTAAACTCTAACCCTAACCATAAAACTAACCCTAACCCTTACCATTACCATAACCCTAACCCTCACTTAACCCTAACACTAACACTAACCCTAACCATACACATAACCAAAACCCTAACCCTAACCCTTACCCTAACCCTAACCCTAACCCTAACCCTAACCCTTACGCTTACCCTAACCCTAATCCTTACCCTAACTCTAACCCTAACCCTAACATCTAACCCTAACCCTTACCCTTACCCTAACCTAAACCTAACCCTAACCCTAAACTTAATGCTAACCCTAACCCTAAACCTAACCCTAACATCTATCCCTAACCCTAATCCTTACCCTAACCCTAACCCTAAAACTAACACTAACACTAACCCTTACCCTTACCCTAACCCTAACCCTACACCTAAACCTAACCCTACCCCTCACACTAACCCTAACCCTTACCCTTACCCTAACCCTAATTCTAAACCTTACCCTTACCCTAACCCTAAACCTAACCCTAACCCTAACCCTAACCCTAACCCTTACCCTTACCCTAACCCTAACCCTAAACATAACCCTAAACCTAACCTTAACCCTAACCCCTAAACCTAACCCTAATCCTAACCGTAACCCTTACCCTTACCCTAAACCTAACCCTAAACTTAATGCTAACCCTAACCCTAGCCCAAACCCTAACACTTACCCTAACCCTAACCCTAACCCTAATCCTTACCCTAACCCTAAACCTAACCCTAACCTTAATGCTAAACCTAACCCTAACACTAACCCTAACCCTTACCCTTTACCTAAGCCTAACACTATCCCTAACCCTTACCCTTACCCTAACCCTAACCCTAACCCTAAACCTAACCCTAAACATAACCCTAACCCTAACCCTAACCCTAACCCTTACTCTTACCCTAAACCTAACCCTAAACCTAAACCTAAACCTAACCCTAACCCTAACAATTACCCTGACCCTAAACTTAACCCTAAACCTAACCCTAACCCTTACCCTAACCCGAACCCCTGACCCTAACCCTAACTCTAAAGCTTACCCTATACCTAACCCTAACCCAAAACCTAATCCTAACCCTAACACTAACCCTAAGCCTAACCCCTAACCATAACCCTAACCCTAAACCTTATCCTTATCCTCACCTCAAAACTAACCCTAAACGTTAAACTTACCCTAACCCTAACCGTAAAACTATCCCTAACTCTAACCCTACCCCTAACCCCCAATCCTAACCCTAACCCTAACAATAACTCTAACCCTTACCCTTACCCTAACCCTAACCCTAACCTTAATGCTAACCCTAACCCTAACCCTAACCGTAACACTTACCCTTACCCTAACCCTAATCCTTAGAATAACCCTAACCCTAACAATAACCCTTACCCTTCCCCTATCCCTAACCCTAACCCTTACCCTAACTCTAACCCTGACCCTTACCCTAACCCTAACCCTAAACCTAACCCTTAACTTACCCTAACCAAAACCCTAACCCTAAACCTAAGCTTTACCCTAACACTAACCCTAACCCTAACCCTAACCCTAACCCTTACCCTAACCCTAACCCTAACCCCTAACCCTAAGCCTAACCCTATCCCTTACCCTTACCTAACTTCAAAACAAACCCTAACCCTAACCTTAACACTTTCCCTTAGCCTAACCCTAACCCTAACCCTAACCCTAAACCTAACCCTAACCCCTAACCCTTACCCTAACCCTATGCCTAACCCTAAGCCTAACCATAACCCTAACCCTAACCCTTACTCTTACCCTAACCCTAACCCTAACCCTAAACCTTACCCTAACTCTAACCCTAACCCTAACCCCTAACCCTAACCCTAACCCTAACTCTAACCCTTACCCCATCCCTAATCCCAACCCTAACCCTAACCCTTACCCTAACCGTAACGCTAACCCTACCCCTAACACTAATCCTAACCCTAACCCTTACACTTACCCTAACTCTAACCCTAACCTTAACCCTAACCCTAACACTAACCCTAACCCTAACCCTTACCATTACCCTAAACCTAACCCTAAATCTAACCCTAACCTAAACCCTAACACTTACCCTAACCGTTACCCTTACTCTAACCCTAACCCTAACGTTAATGCTAACCCTGAACCTAACCCTTACCCTTTCCCTAACCCTAACCCTAAGCTTACACTTTCCCTAACCCTAACCTTAACCCTAACCCTAATCCTAACCCAAACCTAACCCTAAACCTAACCCTAACCCTAACCCTTACCCTTACCCTAAACCTAACCCTAACACTAACCCTAAACATTACCCTTACCCTAAACCTAACCGTAACCCTACCCGTAACCCTAACCCTTACCCTTATCTTAACCCTAAACCTAATCCTAACCCCTAACCCTAATCGTAAACCTAAACCTTACCCTTTCCCTAATGCTAACCCTAAATCTAACCCCTAACCCTAACCATAACCCTAACCCTTACCCTAACCCTAACCCTAACCCTAACCCTAACCCTAACCCTAACACTTACCCTTACCCTAAACCTAACCCTAACCCTTACCCTAACCCTAACCCTAGCACTAACTCTAACCCTTACCCTTACCCTACCTTAACCCTAAACCTAACCCTAACGCTTACCCTTACCCTAACCCTAACCCTGACCGTAACCCTAACCTTACCCTAACCCTAACCCTAAACCTAACCCCAACCCTAACCATAACCATAACCCTTACCCTAACCCTAACCCTAACCCTAACGCTAACCCTAACCCTAACCCTAAACCTAACCCTAACTCTTACCCTTACTCCAACCCTAACCCCAACCCAAACCTTTCCCAAAACCTAAACCTAACCCTAATCCTAACCCTTCCCCTTCTCCTAAACATAAACATAACCCTAACCCTAACCCTAACCGTAACTTTAACCCTAACCCTACCCCTTACCCTTCCCCAAACTCTAATCCTAACCCTAAACCTAACCGTAACACTTACCGTAACCCTAACCCTAACCTAACCCTAACCCTAACCCTAACCCTACCCCTTACCCTTCACCAAACTCTAATCCTAACCCTAAACCTAACCCTAACACTTACCGTAACCCTAACTCTAACCTAACCCTTACCATTACCCTAACCCTAACCCTAACCCTAACACTAACCCTAACCTTTACCCTAACACTAACCCTAACCCTAACCATAAACCTAACCCTAACCCTAACCCTTACCCTTACCATAACCCTAACCCATACCCTATCCCTTACCCTTATCCTAACTTAAAAACAAACCCTAACCCTAACCCTAACACTTTCCCTCACCTTAAACCTAAGCCTAACCCTAAACCTAAACCTAACGCTAACCCTAACCCAAACCCTAACTCTCACCCTAACCCTAACCCTAAACGTTACCCTAACCCTAACCCCTGACCCTAACCCTAACCCTAAACCTAACCCTTACCCTTACCCTAACCTTAACCCTAACCTTAATGCTAACACTAACCCTAAACCTAACCCTTACCCTAAAGCTCACGCTAACCCTAACCCTAACCTGTACACAAACCTAATGCTAACCCTAACCCTAACCTTTACCCTATCCCTAACCCTACCCTAACCCTTACCCTATCCCTAACACTAACCGAAACCCTAAACCTAACCCTAACCCTAACCCTAACCCTTAACCCTAACCCTAACCCTTACCCTTATCCTAACCTCAAAACTGACCCTAACCGTTACCCTTACCCTGACCCTAACCGTAAACCTATCCCTAACACTAACCCTAACCCTAACCCCTAATCCTAACCCTAACCCTAACAATAACTCTAACCCTTACCCTTACCCTAAACCTAACCCTAACCTTAATGCTAAACCTAACCCTAACCCTGACCGTAACACTTACCCTAACCCTAACAGTAATTATTAGAATAACCCTAACCCTAATCCTTACCCTTTCCCTATCCCTAACCCTAACCATAACCCTTACTCTAACTCTAAACCTAACCCTTACCCTAACCCTAACCCTAAACCTAACCCTTACCTTACCCTAACCAAAACCCTAAACCTAACCCTAAGCTTTACCCTAACACTAACCCTAACCCTAACCCTAAATCTAACCCTAAACCTAACCCTTAATCTTACCCTAACCCTAACCCATAACCCTAAGCCTAACCCTATCCCTTACCCTTATCCTAACTTCAAAACAAACCCTAACCCTAACCCTAAAACTTTCCCTTACCATAACCCTAAGCCTAACTCGAAACGAACCCTAACCCTAAACCTTACCCTAACCCTAACCCTAACCCTAACCCTTACCCTAACCAATACCCTTTCCTTAACCCTAACCATAACCCTAACCCTTACCCTAACCCTAACCCTAACCCTAAAACCTAACCCTAACCCTAACCGAAACCCTAAACCTAACCCTAACCCTAACCCTAACCCTGAACCTAACTCTAAACCTAAACCTTACCCTTATCTTAACCCTAACCCCAAACCTAACCCTAACCCTAACCCTAACTCTTACCCTTACCCTACACAGAACCCTAATGCTAACCCTAAACCTAAACCTTACTCTTACCTAAAACTAACCCTAACGCTTACCCTAACCCTAACATTAACCCTAACACTTACCCTTACCTTAACCCTAACCCTAACCCCTAAGCCTAACCATAACCCTAACCCTAACCCTTACCCTTACAATAACCCTAACCCTAAGTTAAGCCTAACCCTAACACTAACCCCAACACTAACACTTACACTAACCCTAACTCTAATCCTAACCCTAAACCTAACCCAAACCCTAACCCTAATCCTTACACTAACCCTAACCCTAACCAAAACCCCTTACCCTAACCCTTACCCTAACCCTAACCCTAAACCTAACCCTTACCCTTACCCTAACATTAACCCTTACCCTAACTCTAACTCTAACCCTAACCCTAAAACCTTACCATAACCCTAAACCTTACCCTAACCCTAACCCTAACTCTTACCCTACCCCTAACCCTAACCCTAACACTAACACTAACCCTAACCCTTACCCTTACCATAACCCTAACCCTAACCCTAACCTTTATGATAACCCTAACCCTAACCCTAACCCTAACCTCTATCCCTATCCCTAAACCTAACCCTAACCCATAACCCTAACCCTTACCCTAACCCTAAAACTAACCCTAACCCTTACCCTAACTCTAAACCTAAACCTAACCCTAACACCTAACCTTAACCCTAACCCTTACCCTAACCCTAACCCAAACCCTTACCCTAACCCTAACCCTAACACTAACACTAACCCTAACCATTACCCTTACCCTAACCCTAACCCTAAACATAACCCTAACCCTACCCCTAACCCTAACCCTAATTCTAACCCTAAACCTAACCCTTACCCTTACCCTAAACCTAAACATAACCTTAATGCTAACCCTGAACCTAACCCTAATCCTAACCCTAACCCTTACCCTAAATCTAACCCTAACCCTAACCCTAACCCTAACCCTAACCCTTACCATAAATCTAACCCTAAACCTAATCCTAATCCTTACCCTTACCCTTACCCTAACCCTAACCCTAAAACTAAACCAAACCCTAATCTTAACCCTAACCCCTAACCCTAACCCAAATCCTAACCCTAACCCTTACCCTTAATCTATACCTAACCCTAAACTTAATGCTAACCCTAACCCTAAACTTAACCCTAACCCTTACCCTAAACCTAACCCTAACCTTAATGATAACACTAACCCTAAACCCTAACACTAACCCTAACCCTAAACCTAACCATCAACCTAACCCTAACCCTAACCTTTACCCTAACCCTAACCTTTACCCTAACCCTAACCCTAACCCTTACCCTTACCCTAACCCTAACCCTAACTGAAACCCTAACTCTATCCCTAACCCTTACCCTAACCCTCACTCTAAACCTAACCCTAATCCTAACCTAACCCTTACCCTAACCCTAACCCTTACCCTAACCCTATCCCTAACCCTAACCCTAACCTTAACCCTAACCCTTACCTTACCCTAACCCTAACCCTAACCTTTACCCTAACACTAACCCTATCCCTAACCCTAACCCTAACCCTAACGCTAACAATTCCGCTTACCCTAACACTAATCCTAACCACTAACCCTAAGCCTAACCCTATCCCTTACCCTTATCCTAACTTCACAACAAACCCTAACCCGAACCCTAACACTTTCCCTTACCCTAACCCTAAACCTAACCCTAAACCTAACCCTTACTTTACCCTAAACAAAACCCTAACCCTAACCCTAAGTTTTACCCTAACACTAACCCTAACCCAAAACCTAAACCTAACCCTAACCCTAAAACTTACTCTTACCCTAACCCTAACCCTAACCCCTAACCCTAAACCTAACCCTACCCCTTACCCTTATCCTAACTTCAAAACAAATCCTAACCCTAACCCTAACACTTTCCCTTACCCTACCCCTAACCCTAAGCCTAAACCTAACCATAACCCTAACCCTAACCCTAATCCTTACCCTAACCCTAACCCTAACCCTAACCCTTACCCTTTCCTTAACCCTAAGCCTAACCCTTACTCTTACCCTAACCCTAACCATAACCCTAAAACCTAACCCTAACCCTAACCACAACCCTAACCCTAACCCTAACCCGGAACCTAACCCTAAACCTAACCCTTACCCTTATCTTAACCCTAACCCCAAACCTAACCCTAACCCTAACCCTAACACTTACCCTTACCGTACACCGAACCCTAATCCTAACCCTAAACCTAAACCTTACTCTTACCTAAAACTAACCCTAACGCTTACCCTAACCCTAACATTAACCCTAACACTTACCCTTACCTTAACCCTAACCCTAACCCCTAAGCCTAACCATAACCCTAAACCTAACCCTTACCATTACAATAACCCTAACCCTACGTTAAGCCTAACCCTAACACTAACCCTAACACTAACTCTTACACTAACCCTAACCCTAATCCTAACCCTAAACCTAAACCTTACTCTTACCTAAAACTAACCCTAACGCTTACCCTAACCCTAGCATTAACCCTAACACTTACCATTACCTTAACCCTAGCCCTAACCCCTAAGCCTAACCATAACCCTAACCCTAACCCTTACCATTACAATAACCCTAACTCTACGTTAAGCCTAACCCTAACACTAACCCTAACACTAACTCTTACACTAACCCTAACCCTAATCCTAACCCTATACCTGACCCAAACCATAACCCTAACCCTTACACTAACCCTAACCCTAACCCCTTACCCTAACCCTTACCCTAACCCTAAACCTAAACCTAACCCTTACCCTTACCCTAACCCTAACCCTTACCCTAACTCTAACCCTAACCCTAACCCTAAAACCGAACCATAACCCTAAACCTTACCCTAACCCTAACCCTAACTCTTACCCTAACCCTAACCCTAACACTAACACTAACCCTTACCCTTACCCTAACCCTAACCCTAACCCTAACCCTTACCCTAAACCTAACCCTCACCCTTACCCTTACCCTTACCCTAACCCTAACCCTAAAACTAAACCAAACCCTAATCTTAACCCTAACCCCTAACCCTAACCCAAATCCTAACCCTAACCCTTACGCTTTCTCTAAACCTAACCATAAACTTAATGCTAACCCTAACCCTAAACTTAACCCTAACCCTTACCCTAAACCTAACCCTAACCTTAATGCTAACACTAACCCTAAACCTAACCCTTACCCTAACCCTCACCCTAACCCTAACCCTAACCTTTACCCTAATCCTAACCTTTACCCTAACCCTAACCCTAACCCTAACCCTTACCCTAACCCTAACCCTAACTGAAACCCTAACTCTATCCCTAACCCTTACCCTAACCCTAACCCTTACCCTAACCCTATCCCTAACCCTAACCCTAACCTTAACCCTAACCCTTACCTTACCCTAACTCTAACCCTAACCCTAACCTTTACCCTAACACTAACCCTATCCCTAACCCTAACCCTAACCCTAATGCTAACACTTCCCCTTACCCTAACCCTAACCCTAACCACTAACCCCAAGCCTAACCCTATCCCTTACCCTTATCCTAACTTCAAAACAAACCCTAACCCAAACCCTAACACTTTCCCTTACCTTAACCCTAACCCTAACCCTAACCATAAACCTAACCCTTACTTTACCCTAACCAAAACCCTAGCCCTAACCCTAAGTTTTACCCTAACACTAACCCTAACCCTAACCCTAAACCTAACCCTAACCCTAACCCTTACTCTTACCCTAACCCTAACCCTAACCCCTAACCCTAAGCCTAACCCTAACCCTAACCCTAACCCTAAACCTAACCCTAATCCTTACCCTAACCCTAAACCTAACCCTAACCCTTACCTAACCCTTACCCTTTCCTTAACCCTAAGCCTAACCCTAACCCTTACCCTAACCATAACCATAACCCTGAAACCTAACCCTAACCCTAACCGTAACCCTAACCCTAACCCTAACCCTGAACCTAAACCTAAACCTAACACTTACCCTTATTTTAACCCTAACCCCAAACCTAACCCTAACCCTAACCCTAACCCTAACCCTAACCCTTTCCCTTACCCTACACCGAACCCTAATCCTAACCCTAACCCTAAACCTTATTCTTACCTAAAACTGACCCTAACGCTTACCCTAACCCTAACATTAACCCTAACACTTACCCTTACCTTAATCCTAACCCTAACCCCTAAGCCTAACCATAACCCTAACCCTAACCCTTACCATTAAAATAACCCAAACCTAAGTTAAGCCTAATACTAACACTAACCCTAACACTAACGCTTACACTAACCCTAACCCTAAACCTAACCCCAAACCTAACCCAAACCCTAACCCTAACCCTTACACTAACCCTAACCCTAACACTAACCCCTTACCCTAACACTTACCCTAACCCTAACCCTAACCCTTACCCTTACCCTAACCCTAAGCCTTACTCTAACTCTAACCCTAACCCTAACGCTAACACGTAACCATAAACCTAAAGCTTACCCTAACCCTAACCCTAACTCTTACCCTAACCCTAACCTCTATCCCTAACCCTAACCATAATCCTAACCGTACCCCTTACCCTTACCCTAAACCTAACCATAAACTTAATGCCAACCCTAACCCTAACCCTAACCCTAACCCTTACCCTAACCCTAACCCTTACCCTAATACTTATGCTAACCCTAACCCTAACCCTAATCCTAACCCTTACCCTTTCCCAAACCCTAACCCTAACCCTAACCCTAAACCTAACCCTAAAACTAACCCTAACCCTAACCCTAAACCTAACCCTAACCCTAACTCTTACCTTTACTCCAACCCTAACCCTAACACAAACCTTTCCCAAAACCTAACCCTAACCCTAATCCTAACCCTGCCCCTTACCCTAAACATAAACATAACCCTAACCCTAACCCTAACCCGTACCCTTACCCTAAAACGCTATACCTAACCCTAATCCTAACCCTAACCGTAACCCTTACCCTAACCCTAACCCTAAACCTAAGCCTAACCCTAACCCTAACCCTAAGCCCTAACCCTAACCCTACACCTTACCCTTCCCCAAACTCTAATCCTAAACCTAAACCTAACCCTAACACTTACCGTAACCCTAACCCTAACCTAACCCTTACCATTACCCTAACCCTAACCCTAACCCTAACCTTTACCCTAACACTAACCCTAACCCTAACCATAAACCTAACCCTAACCCTAACCCTTACCCTTACCCTAACCCTAACCCTATCCCTTACCCTTATCCTAACTTCAAAACAAACCCTAACCCTAACCCTAACACTTTCCCTCACCTTAAACCTAAGCCTAACCCTAAACCTAACCCTAACCCTAACCCTAACTCTCACCCTAACCCTAACCCTAAACCTAACCCTTACCCTAACCCTAACCCTGACCTTAATGCTTACCCTAACCCTAACCCTGACCGTAACACTTACCTTAACCCTAACTCTAATCCTTAGAATAACCCTAACCCTAACCCTTACCCTTTCCCTATCCCTAACCCTAACCCTTAACCTAATTCTAACCCTAACCCTTACCCTATCCCTAAACCTAACCCTTACCTTACCCGAACCAAAACCCTAACCCTAACCCTAAGCTTTACCCTAACACTAACCCTAACCCTAAACCTAAACCTAACCCTAAACCTAACCCTTAATCTTACCCTAACCCTAACCCTAACCCCTAACCATAAGCCTAACCCTATCCCTTACCTTTATCCTAACTTCAAAACAAACCCTAACCCTAACCCTAACACTTTCCCTTACCCTAACCCTAAGCCTAACCCTAAACCTAACCCTAACCCTAACCCTAACCCTAATCCTTACCCTAACTCTAAACCTAACCCTTACCCTAACCCTTATCCTTTACTTAACCCTAACCCTAACCCTTACCCTAACCCTAACCCTAAAACCTAACCCTAACCCTAACTGTAACCCTAACCCTAACCCTAACCCTAACCCTGAACCTAACCCTAAACCTAACTCTTACCCTTATCTTAACCCTAACCCCAAACCTAACCCTAACCCTAACCCTAACTCTTACCCTTACCCTACACCGAACCCTAAACCTAACCCTAACCCTAAACCTTACTCTTACCTAAAACTAACCGTAACCCTTACCCTAACCCTAACATTAACCCTAACACTTACCCTTACCTTAACCCTAACCCTAACCCCTAAGCCTAACCATAACCCTAACCCTAACCCTTACCATTACAATAACCCTAACCCTAAGTTAAGCCTAACCCTAACACTAACCCTTACACTAACCCTAACCCTAATTCTAACCCTAAACCTAACCCAAACCCTAACCCTAACCCTTACACTAACCCTAACCCTAACCCTAACCCCTTGCTCTAACCCTTACCCTAACCCTAACCCTAAGCCTTACCCTTACCCTAACCCTAACCCTTACCCTAACTCTAACCCTAACCCTAACCCTACCACCTAACCATAACCCTAAAGCTTACCCTAACCCTAAACCTAACTCTTACCCTAACCCTTACCCTAACACTAACACTAACCCTAACCCTTACCCTTACCCTAACCCTAACCATAACCCTAACCCTAACCTTAATGATAACCCTAACCCTAACCCTAACCCTAACCCTAACCTCTATCCCTATCCCTAACCCTAACCCTTACCCTAACCCTAACCCTAACCCTAACCCTTACCCAAACTCTAACCCTAAACCTAACCCTAACACCAAACCTTAACCCTAACCCTTACCCTATCCCTCACCCTAACCCTAACCCTAACCCTAACCCTAACACTAACACTAATCCTAACCATTACCCTTACCCTAACCCTAAACATAACCCTAACCCTACCCCTAACCCTAACCCTAATTCTAACCCTAACCCTAACCCTTACCCTAAACCTAAACATAACCTTAATGCTAACCCTGAACCTAACCCTAATCCTAACCCTAACCCTTACCCTAAATCTAACCCTAACCCTAACCCAAATCCTAACTCTAACCCTTACCCTTACTCTAAACCTAACCCTAAACTTAATGCTAAACCTAACCCTAACCTTAACCCTAACCCTTACCGTAAACCTAACCTTACCCTTAATGCTAACACTAACCATAAACCTAACCCTTTTCCTAACCCTCACCCTAACCCTAACCCTAACCTTTACCCTAAACCTAACCTTTACCCTAACCCTAACCCTAACCCTTACCCTAACCCTAACCCTAACTGAAACCCTAACTCTATCCCTAAACCTTACCCTAACCCTAACCCTAAACCTAACCCTAATCCTAACCTAACCCTTACCCTAACCCTAACCCTTACCCTAACCCTATCCCTAACCCTAACCCTAACCCTAACCTTAACCCTAACCCTTACCTTACCCTAACCCTAACCCTAACCCTAACCTTTACCCTAACACTAACCCTATCCCTAACCCTAACCCTAACCCTAACGCTAACACTTACCCTTACCCTAACCCTAACCCTAACCACTAACCCTAAGACTAACCCTATCCCTTACCCTTATTCTAACTTCAAAACAAACCCTAACCCGAACCCTAACACTTTCCCTTAGCCTAACCCTAACCCTAACCCTTACCCTTACCCTAACCCTAACCCTAACCCTAAACCTTACCCTAACCCTAACCCTAATCCTAACCCCTAACCCTAACCCTAACCCTAACTCTAACCCTTACCCCTATCCTAATCCCAACCCTAACCCTAACCCTTACCCTAACCCTAACCCTAACCCTTACCCTAACCGTAACCCTAAACCTAAACCTAAACCTAAACCTAACCCTTACCCTAACCCTAACCCTTACCCTAAACCTATCCCCAAGCCTAACCCTAAAGCTAATCTTAACCCTAAACTTACCCTTACCCTAACCCTAACCGTAACCCTAACCCTGAACCTAACCCTAACCCTAACCCTTACCCTGATCTTAACCCTAAACCCAAACCTAACCCTAACCCTACAACGAACCCTAATCCTAACCCTAAACCTAAACCTTACTCTTACCTAAAACTAACCCTAACGATTACCCTAACACTAAGCCTAACCCTAACCCTAACACTTACACTTACCGTAACCCTAACCCTAACGATAACCCCTAAGCCTAACCCTAATCCTAAACCTTACCCTTACCCTAACCCTAAATCTAACACTAACCCTAACCCTAAACCATAACCCTAACCATAACCCTAACCCTAACACTTACCATTACCGTAACCCTAACCCTAACTTAACCCTAACACTAACACTAACCCTAACACTAACTCTTACCCTAAACCTAAACCTAACCCTACACCTAACCCAAACCCTAACCCTAAACCTTACCCTAACCCTAACCCTAACCCCTAACCCTAACCCTTACCCTAACCCTAAACCTAACCCTAACCCTTACGCTTAACCTAACCCTAACCCTAACCCTTACCCTAACTTTAACCCTAACCCTAACCCTAACATCTAACCTTAAACCTAACCCTTACCCTAACCCTAACCCTTACCCTTAGCCTAACCCTAACCCTAAACTTAATGCTAACCCTAACCCTAACCCTAACCCTAACATCTATCCCTAACCCTAACCCTTACCCTAACCCTAACCCTAAAACTAACACTAACCCTAACCCTTACCCTTACCTTAAACCTAACCCTACACCTAACCCTAACCCTACCCCTCACACTAACCCTAACCCTAACCCTTACCCTAACCCTAATTCTAAACCTTACCCTTACCCTAACCCTAAACCTAACCCTAACCCTAACCCTTACCCTTACCATAACCGTAAACCTAATCCTAACCCTTACCCTAACCCTAACCCTAAACCTAACCTTAATCCTAACCCCAAACCCTAACCCTAATCCTAACCGTAACCCTTACCCTTACCCTAAACCTAACCCTAAACTTAAGGCTAACCCTAACCCTAGCCCTAATCCTAACACTTACCCTAACCCTAACCCTAACCCTAATCCTTACCCTAACCCTAACCCTAACCCTAACCTTAATGCTAAACCTAACCCTAACACTAACCCTAACCTTTACCCTTTACCTAAGCCTAACACTATCCCTAACCCTTACCCTTACCCTAACCCTAACCCTAAAGCTTACCCTATACCTAACCCTAACCCAAAACCTAATCCTAACCCTAACCCTAACCCAAAGCCTAACCCCTAACCATAACCGTAACCCTAACCCTAATCCTTATCCTCACCTCAAAACTAACCCTAACCGTTAACCTTACCCTAACCCTAACCGTAAACCTATCCCTAACTCTAACCCTACCCCTAACCCCCAATCCTAACCCTAACCCTAACAGTAACTCTAACCCTTACCCTTACCCTAACCCTAACCCTAACCTTAATGCTAACCCTAACCCTAACTCTAACCATAACACTTACCCTAACCCTAAACCTAATCCTTAGTATAAACCTAACCCTAACCATAACCCTTACCCTTTCCCTATCCCTAACCCTAACCATTACCCTAACTCTAACCCTAACCCTTACGCTAACCCTAACCCTAAAACTAACCCTTAACTTACCCTAACCAAAACCCTAACCCTAACCCTAAGCTTTACATTAACACTAACCCTAACCCTAACCATAACCCTAACCCTTACCCTAACCCTAACCCTAACCCCTAACCCTAAGCCTAACCCTATCCCTTACCCTTATCCTAACGTCAAAACAAACCCTAACCCTAAGCCTAACACTTTCCCTTACCCAAACCCTATGCCTAACCCTAAGCCTAACCATAACCCTAACCCTAACCCTTACTCTTACCCTAACCCTAACCCTAACCCTAAACCTTACCCTAACTCTAACCCTAACCTAAACCCCTAACCCTAACCCTAACCCTAACTCTAACACTTACCCCATCACTAATCCCAACCCTAACCCTAACCCTTACCCTTACCCTTACCCAAACCCTAACCCTTACCCTAACTCTAACCCTAACCCTAACACCTAACCAAAAACCTAACCCTTACCCTAAACCTAACCCTTACCTAACACTAACCCTAACACTAACCCTAACCCTAACCCTTAACGTTTCCCTAACCCTAAACCTAACCCTAACCCTTAACCTTACCATAACCCTAAACCTAATCCTAACCCTAACCGTAACCCTAACACTAACCGTAAACCTAACCCTAACCCTTACCCTTATCCTAACCCTAACCCTAACCATAAATCTAACCCTAACTCTAAAACTAAACCTAACCCTAACCCTAACCCTAACCCTTACCCTTACCCTAACCCTAACCCTAAACCAAATCCTACCCCTAACCTTAACGCTAACCCCTAACCCTAACCCTAATCCCAACACTAACCCTAACACTTACCCTTACCCTAAACCTAACCATAAACTTAATGCCAACCCTAACCCTAACCCTAACCCTAACCCTTACCGTTACCCTTACCCTTTCCCTAACCCTAACCCTAACCCTAACCCTAACTCTAACCCTAACCCTTACCCTCACCCTAAACCTAACCCTTACATTACCCTAACCAAATCCCTAACCCTATCCCTAAGCTTTACCCTAACACTAACCCTAACCCTAACCCTAAAACTAACCCTAAACCTAACCCTTACTCTTACCCTAACACTAACCCTAACCCCTAACCCTAAGCCTAACCCTATCCCTTACCCTTATCCTAACTTCAAAACAAACCCTAACCCTAACCCTAACACTTTCCCTTACCCTAAACCTAAGCCTAACCCTAAACCTAACCCTAACCCTAACCCTAACCCTAATCCTTACCCTAACCCTAACCCTAACCCTTATCCTAACCCTTACCCTTTCCTTAACCCTAACCCTAACCCTTACCCTAACCCTAACCCTAACGCTAAAACGTAACCCTAACCCTAACCGTAACCCTAACCCTAACCCTAACCCTAACCCTGAACCTAACCCTAAACCTAACCCTTACCCTTATCTTAACCCTAACCCCAAACCTAACCCTAACCCTAACCCTAACTCTTACCCTTACCCTACACCGAACCCTAAACCTAACCCTAACCCTAAACCTTACTCTTACCTAAAACTAACCCAAACCCTTACCCTAACCCTAACATTAATCCTAACACTTACCATTACCTTAACCCTAACCCTAACCCCTAAGCCTAACCATAACCCTAACCCTAACCCTTACCATTACAATAACCCTAACCCTAAGTTAAGCCTAACATTAACACTAACCATAACACTAACTCTTACACTAACCCTAACCCTAACCCTAACCCTAAACCTAACCCAAACCCTAACCCTAACCCTTATACTAACCCTAACCTAACCCCTTGCCCTAAATCTTACCCTAACCCTAACCCTAACCCTAAGCCTTACCCTTACCCTAACCCTAACCTTTACCCTAACACTAACCCTAACCCTAACCCTACCACCTAAACATAACCCTAAAGCTTACCCTACCCCTAACCCTAACTCTTACCCTAACCCTTATCCTAACACTAACACTAACCCTAACCCCTACCCTTACCCTAACCCTAACCCTAACCCTAACCCTAAACTTAATGATAACCCTAACACTAACCCTAACCCTAACCTCTATCCCTATCCCTAACCCTAACCCTTACCCTAACCCTAATCCTAACCCTAACCCTTACCCTAAATCTAACCCTAAACCTAACCCTAACACCTAACCTTAACCCTAACCCTTACCCTATCCCTAACCCTAACCCTTACCCTAACCCTAACCCTAACACTAACATTAACCCTAACCATTACCCTTACCCTAACCCTAAATATAACCCTAACCCTACCCCTAACCCTTACCCTAATTCTAACCCTAACCCTAACCCTAACGATAACCCCTAACCCTAACCCTAATCCTAAACCTTACCCTTACCCTAACCCTAAATCTAACACTAACCCTAACCCTAAACTCTAACCCTAACCATAAAACTAACCCTAACCCTTACCATTACCATAACCCTAACCCTCACTTAACCCTAACACTAACACTAACCCTAACCCTACACCTAACCCAAACCCTAACCCTAACCCTTACCCTAACCCTAACCCTAACCCTAACCCTAACCCTAACCCTTACGCTTACCCTAACCCTAACCCTTACCCTAACTCTAACCCTAACCCTAACATCTAACCCTAACCCTTACCCTTACCCTAACCTAAACCTAACCCTAACCCTAAACTTAATGCTAACCCTAACCCTAAACCTAACCCTAACATCTATCCCTAACCCTAATCCTTACCCTAACCCTAACCCTAAAACTAACACTAACACTAACCCTTACCCTTACCCTAACCCTAACCCTACACCTAAACCTAACCCTACCCCTCACAGTAACCCTAACCCTTACCCTTACCCTAACCCTAATTCTAAACCTTACCCTTACCCTAACCCTAAACCTAACCCTAACCCTAACCCTAACCCTTACCCTTACCCTAACCCTAACCCTAAACATAACCCTAAACCTAACCTTAACCCTAACCCCTAAACCTAACCCTAATCCTAACCGTAACCCTTACCCTTACCCTAAACCTAACCCTAAACTTAATGCTAACCCTAACCCTAGCCCAAACCCTAACACTTACCCTAACCCTAACCCTAACCCTAATCCTTACCCTAACCCTAAACCTAACCCTAAACTTAATGCTAACCCTAACCCTAGCCCAAACCCTAACACTTACCCTAACCCTAACCCTAACTCTAACCCTTACCCTAACCCTAACCCTAAACATAACCCTAACGCTAACCCTAACCCTTACCCTTACCTAACCCTAACCCTAACCCTTACACTAAACCTAAACCTAACCATTACCTTAACCATTACCCTAACCCTAATACCTCACCCTAACCCTAACACTCACCCTAACCCTAACCATAACCATAACCCTTACACTAACCCTAACCCTAACCCTCACCTTTACCATTATCCTAACCCTAACTCTAACCTTAAACCCAACCCTAAACCTAACCCTAACCCTTACCCTTACCTTAACCCTAACTCTAACCCTAACCCTAAACCTTACCCTAACACTAACCTTAACCCTAACCCTAACCTAACCCTATCCCTTTCTCTTACCATAACCCTAACCATAACCCTTACCCTTACCCTAACCCTAACCATAATCTTAACCCTAACACTAACCCTAACCCTAACCATTACCCTTACCATAACCCTAAACATAAACCTAACCCTAAACCTAACCCTAATCCTAACCCTTACCCTTGCCCTAACCCTAACCCTAATCCCAACCCTTACCCTTACCTTAACCCTAACCCAAACCCTAAACCTTATCCTTACCCTAAACCTAACCCTAACCCTTACCTTACCCTTTCCATAACCCTAACCATAACCCTAACCCTTACCTTTACCCTAACCCTAAACCTAACACTAACCCTAAACCTTATCCTTACCCTAAACCTATCCCTAACCCTTACCCTAACCCTAAACCTAACCCTAACCCTATCCCTAACCCTTACCCTTACCCTAAACCTACAACTAAACCTAACCCTAACACTAAACCTAAACCTTACCCTAACCCTTACCATAAAATTAACCCTAAACCTAACCCTAAACCTAACCCTAAACCTAACCCTTAACCTTACCCTAACCTTAACACTAAACCCAACCCTAAACTTAACCCTAACCCTTACCCTAACCCTAACTCTTAACCTAAACCTAACGCTAATACTTACCCTTACCCTAAACCTAACCCTAAACATTACCGTAAACTTAATCCTAACCCTAACCCTAACCCTTACCCTTACCTTAACTCTAACTCTAACCCTAACACTAAACCTTACCCTTACCCTAAACCTACATCTAACCCTAACCCTAACCCTAAACCCTAACCCTAACCCTAAACCTAACCCTTACCCTAAACCTTACCCACAAACTAACCTTAACCCTAACCCTAACCTAACCGTATCACTTTCTCATACCAAAAACCTAACCATAACCCTTACCCTAACCCTAACCCTAACCCTAACATTTACACTAACCCTAACACTAACCCTAACCCTAACCCTAACCCTTACCCTAACCCTAACGCTAACCCTAACCCTAAAACTTACCCTAACCCTAACCCTAACCCTAAAACTAACCCCTAACCCAAACCTAACATTAACCCTTACCCTTACCCTAACCCTAACCCTAAACCTAACCCTAACCCTAACCCTAAACCTTACCCTAACTCTAACTCTAACCCTAAGCCTTAACCTTACCCTAACCTTAACCCTAAACCTAATCCTAACCCTAACCCTAAACCTAACCCTTACCCTTACCCTAAACCTAACCCTAAACCTAACCGTAACCCAAACCCTAACCCTAACCCCTAATCCTAACCTTAATCCTAACCCTAACCCTTACCTTTACCCTAACACTAACCCTTACCTCAATGCTAACCCTAACCCTAAACCTAACCCTAACACTAAACCTAACCGTAACCCTAACCCTAACTCTATCCCCTAACCCTAACCTTAACCCTAACCCTAACCCTTAACCTTACCCTAACCCTAACCCTAACCTTAATGCTAACCATAACCCTAACCCTAACCCTTGCCCTAACCCTACACCTAAACCTAACATTAACCCTAACCCTAACTCTAACCCTTACCCTAACCCTAATCCTAAGCCTTACCCTTACATTAAATCTACCCGTAAACCTAACCCTAAACCTTACCCTTACCCGAAACCTAACCTAACCCTTACCCTATCCCTAATCCTAACCCTAAACGTAACCCTAACACTTACACTTACCTTAACCCTAAACCTAAAATTAACCCTAATCCTAACACTTACCCTAACCCATAACCCTAATCCTAACCCTTACCCTTACCCTAACACTAACCCCTAACCTTAACCTTAACCGTAATCCTTACCCTCATCCTAACCCTTACCCCTAACCCTAACCCTAACCCTAACCCATACCTTACCATAAACCTAACCCTAACCCTAACCCTGACCCTAAACCTTACCCTACCCTAACTCTAACCCGAAACCTAACCCCTAACCCTAACCCTAACCCTCACCCTAACTCTAACCCTTCCCCTTCCCCTAACCCTAATCCTAAACCTAACCCTTACCCTTACCCTAAACCTAACAATAAACGTAACCCCAACCCTAAACCTAACCGTAACTGTTACCCTTACCCTAAACCTAACCCTAAACCTAACCCTAACCCTAAACCTTACCCTAACCCTAAACATTACCCTAACCCTAAACTTAATCCTAACCCTAAACTTAACCCTAACGCTTACCCTTACCCTAACTCTAACCCTAACCCTAACCCTAACCGTAACCCTTACCCTTACCCTAACCCTAACCCTAACCCTAAACCTAACCCTAACACTAACCCTATCCCTAACCCTAACCCTTGCCCTAACCCTAACCCTAACCCTAAACCTAACCCTAACCCTAACACTTACCCTAATCCTAACCCTAAAACTTGCCCTTACCTAATCCTAACCCTAAACCTAACCCTAACCCTTTCCCTTACCCTAACCCTAACCCTAAACTTAATGCTAACCCTAACCCTAACCCTAACCCTTACCCTAACCCATACCCTAACCCTAATCCTTACCCTAACCCTAATCCTAACCCTAACCCTTACCCTTTCCCTAAACCTAAACCTAACCATAAACCTAACCTTAAACCTTACCATTACCCTAAACCTACTCCTTACCTTAACCCTAAACCTAACCCTAACCCTAACCATAAACCTAACCCTAACCCTAAACCTAACCATAATACATAGTCTTACCCTAACCCTAACCATAACCATAAACCTAACCCTAATCGTATCCCTAACCCTAACTCTTACCCTAACCCTAAACCTAACCCTAACCCTTACCCTTACCCTAACCCTAACCCTAAACTTAACCTCAACCCTAAACCTAACACTAACCCTAACACTAACCCTTACCCTTACCCTAACCATAACCCTAAACCTAACCCTAACCCTAAACCTAACACTTACCCTAACCCTAACCCTTACCCTTACCCTAATCCTAACCCTAACACCAACCCTAAACCTAACCCTTCCCCTAAACCTAACCCTAACCCTAAACCTAATCCTAACACTAACGCTAACACTTACCCTTACCCTAACCCTAACCCTACCCCTAACCCTTACCCTTACCTTAACCCTAACCCTCACCCTTACCCTTACCCTAACCCTAAACTTAACCTCAACCCTAAACCTAAAACTAACCCTAACCCTAACCCTAACCCTATACATAACCCTAAACCTAACTCTTACCCTAACCCTAAACCTAACTCTTACCCTAACCCTAAACCTAACCCTAACACTTACCCTTACCCTAACCCTAACCCTAACCTTAAGCCCAACCCTAAACCTAAAACTAACCCTAACCCTAACCCTAACACTTACCCTAACCCTGACGCTAACCCTAACCCTAAAACTTACCCTAACCCTGACCCTAAAACTAAACCTAACCCCTAAACCTAACTCTAACCCTAACCCTTACCATTACCCTAACCCTAACCCTAAACCTAATCCTAACCCTAACTCTTACCCTAACCCTAACGCTAACCCTAACCCTAAACTTACCCTAACCCTAACCCAAACACTAAAGCTAACCCCTAACTTTAACCCTTACCCTAACCCTAACCCTATACCGAACCGTAAACCTAACCTAACCCCTAACCCTAACCTTAACCCTAACCTTAACCCTTATCCTTACCCTATCCCTAACCCTAACCTTAATGCTAACCCTAACCCTATCCCTTACCCTCATCCTAACCCTAACCCTAACCCTAACCCTAAACCTAACCCTTACCCTAACCCTAACCCTAACCCTTAGCCTAACCCTAACCCTAACTCTAACCTTAACCGTAACCATAACCCTAAACCTTACCTTACACTAACCCTAACCCTAACCCTAACCCTAAACCTAACCCTTACCCTAACCCTAACCCTAACCCTTACCCTAACCCTAACCCTAACTCTAACCTTAACCGTAACCATAACCCTAACCCTTACCTTACACTAACCCTAACCCTAACACTAACCCTAACCTTAACCCTAACCCTAACCCTAAGCCTATCCCTTAACCTCATCCTAACCCTAACCCTAACCCTAACCCTAACACTTACCCTTACCCTTATCCTAATTCTAACCCTAACCCTATCCGTAAACCTAAACCTAACCGTAACCCCAACCTTAACCCTAACCCTTACACTTACCCTAACCCTTACCTAAACCCAAACCCTAAACCTGACCCTAACCCTTACACTTACCCTAACCCTAACCATAAACCTAGCACTAACCCTAACCCTAACCCTTACCATTACCCAAACCCAACCCCTAAACCTAACCCTAAACATTACCCTTACCCTAAACCTAACCTAACCCTTACCCTTCCCTAACCCTTACCCTTACCCTAATCCTAACCATAACCCAAACCCTAACCCTAAGACTAACCCTAACCCTAACCCTAACACCTACCCTTATCTAAACCTAACACTAACTCTAACACTTAACCTAACCCTAAACCCAACCCTAACCATAAACTAACCCTAACCCTTCCCACTAACCCTAACCCTAACCCTAACCCAGACCCTTACCATAAACCTAACCCTATCCCTAATCCTGACCCTAACCCTTTCCCTAACCCTAACCCGAACCCTAACCCGAACCCTAACCCTAACCCTCACCCTAACCCTAACCCTTACCCCTCCCCTAACCCTAATCCTAACCCTACCCCTTACCCTTACCCTAACCCTAACCCTAACCTTAACCCCAACCATAAACCTAACCCTAACCCTTACCCTTACCCTAACCCTAACCCTTACCCTAACCCTAACCCTTACCCTAACCCTAACCCTTACCCTAACCCTAAACTTAACCCTAACCCTTACCCTTACCCTAACTTTAACTCTAACTGTAACCCTAAACATAACCCTTACCTTTACCCTAACCCTAACCCTAAGCCTAACCCTAAACCTAAACCTTACCCTAACCCTAACCCTAACCCTAACCCTAACACTAACCCTTACCTTTGCCCTAACCCTAACCCTAACCCTTACCCTTACATTAAACCTACCCCTAAACCTAACCCTAAAACTTGCCCTTACCCTAAACCTAACCTAACCCTTACCCTATCCCTAACCCTAACCCTAAACCTAACCCTAACACTTACACTTACCTTAACCCTAAACCTAAAACTAACCCTAATCCTAACCCTAACCCTAACCCCTAACCCTAATACTAACCCTTACCCTTACCCTAACACTAACCCCTAACCTTAACCTTAACCCTAACACTAAACCTAAACCTAACCCTTACCCCTAACCCTAACACTAACCCTAACCCATACCCTTAACATAAACCTAACCTTAACCTAAACCTGACCCTTAACCTTACCCTAAACCTAACTCTAACCGAACCCTAACCCCTAACCCTAAGCCTAACCCTAACCCTCACCCTAACCCTAACCCTAAACCTTGCCCTTACCCTAACCCTAACCCTAAACCTAACCCTAACCCTATCCCTTACCCTTAACCTAACCCTAACCTTAACCCCAAACCTTACCCTTACCCTAACCCTAACCCTAACATTAATGCTAACCCTAACCCTAACCCTAACCCTTACCCTAACCATAAGACTATCCCTAAACCTTACCCTAATCCTAACCCTAAACCTAACCCTTTCCGTAACCCTAACCCTAACCCTAAACCTAACCCTGAGACTAAACCTAAACCTAACCCGAACCCTAACCCTAACCCTAACACTTACCCTTATCTAAACCTAACACTAACCCTAACCCTTACCCTAACCCTGAACCTAACCCTAACCCTAACCCCTAACTCTAACCCTAACGCTAAACATAACCCTAACACTTACACTTACCCTAACCCTAACCCTAACCCTAACCCTTACCCTAACCCTAACCCTAACCCTTACCCTAACCATAACCCTAACCCTAACACCTCACCCTAACCCTAACCCTAACACTCACCCTAACCCTAACCCTAACCATAACCCTTACACTAACCCTAACCCTAACCCTCACCTTTACCATTATCCTAACCCTAACTCTAACCTTAAACCCAACCCTAAACCTAACCCTAACCCTTACCCTTACCTTAACCCTAACTCTAACCCTAAAACTAAAACTTACCCTTACCCTAACCCTAGCTATAACCCTAGCCCTAACCCTAAACCCTAACCCTAACCCTAACCCTTACCCTTACCCTAACCCTAACCCTAACCCTAAACTTTATCCTAACCCTAACCCTAACCCTAACCCTTACCCTAACACTAAGACTAAACCTAATCCTTTCCATAACCCTAACCCTAACCCTTACCATAACCCTAAACCTAACATTAACCCTAACCCTAACCCTAACCCTTACCCTAACCCTAACCCTAACCCTAACCCTTACCCTTACATTAAACCTAACCCTAAACCTAACCCCAAACCTTACCCTTACCCTAAACCTAACCTAACCCTTAACCTATCCCTAACCCTAACCCTAAACCTAACCCTAACACTTACACTTACCTTAACCCTAAACCTAAAACTAACCCTAACCCTAACCCCTAACCCTAATCCTGACCCTTACCCTTACGCTAACACTAAACCTAACCCTAACCCTTACCCCTAAACCTAACCCTAACCCTAACCCATACCCTTACCATAAACCGAACCTTAACCTAACCCTGACCCTAAACCTTACCCTAACCCTAACTCTAACCCTAACCCTAACCCTAAACTTTATCCTAACCCTAACCCTAACCCTAACCCTTACCCTAACACTAAGACTAAACCTAATCCTTTCCATAACCCTAACCCTAACCCTTACCATAACCCTAAACCTAACATTAACCCTAACCCTAACCCTAACCCTTACCCTAACCCTAACCCTAACCCTAACCCTTACCCTTACATTAAACCTAACCCTAAACCTAACCCCAAACCTTACCCTTACCCTAAACCTAACCTAACCCTTAACCTATCCCTAACCCTAACCCTAAACCTAACCCTAACACTTACACTTACCTTAACCCTAAACCTAAAACTAACCCTAACCCTAACCCCTAACCCTAATCCTGACCCTTACCCTTACGCTAACACTAAACCTAACCCTAACCCTTACCCCTAAACCTAACCCTAACCCTAACCCATACCCTTACCATAAACCGAACCTTAACCTAACCCTGACCCTAAACCTTACCCTAACCCTAACTCTAACCCGAACCCTAACCCCTAACCCTAACCCTAAGCCTATGCCTTAACCTCATCCTAACCCTAACCCTAACCCTAACCCTAACACTTACCCTTACCCTTACCCTAATTCTAACCCTAACCCTATCCGTAAACCTAAACCTAACCGTAACCCCAACCCTAACCCTAACCCTTACCCTTACCCTAACCCTTACCTAAACCCAAACCCTAAACCTAACCCTAACCCTTACACTTACCCTAACCCTAACCATAAACCTAGCCCTAACCCTAACCCTAACACTTACCATTACCCAAACCCTACCCCTAAACCTAACCCTAAACATTACCCTTACCCTAAACCTAACCTAACCCTTACCCTTCCCTAACCCTTACCCTTACCCTAATCCTAACCATAACCCAAACCCTAACCCTAAGACTAACCCTAACCCTAACCCTAACACCTACCCTTATCTAAACCTATCACTAACCCTAACACTTAACCTAACCCTAAACCCAACCCTAACCATAAACTAACCCTAACCCTTCCCACTAACCCTAACCCTAACTCTAACCCATACCCTTACCATAAACCTAACCCTAACCATAACCCTGACCCTAACCCTTCCCCTAACCCTAACCCGAACCCTAACCCAAACCCTAACCCTAACCCTCACCCTAACCCTAACCCTTACCCCTCCCCTAACCCTAAACCTAACCCTACCCCTTACCCTTACCCTAACCCTAACCCTAACCTTAACCCCAACCCTAAACCTAACCCTAACCCTTACCCTTACCCTAAACCTAACCCTTACCCTAACCCTAACCCTTACCCTAACCCTAACCCTTACCCTAACCCTAAACTTAACCCTAACCCTTACCCTTACCCTAACTTTAACTCTAATTGTAACCCTAAACATAACCCTTACCTTTACCCTAAACCTAACCCTAAGCCTAACCCTAACCCTAAACCTTACCCTAACCCTAACCCTAACCCTAACCCCAACACTAACCCTTACCTTTGCCCTAACCCTAACCCTAACCCTTACCCTTACATTAAACCTACCCCTAAACCTAACCCTAAACTTACCCTTACCCTAAACCTAACCTAACCCTTACCCTATCCCTAACCCTAACCCTAAACCTAACCCTAACACTTACACTTACCTTAACCCTAAACCTAAAACTAACCCTAATCCTAACCCTAACCCTAACCCCTAACCCTAATACTAATCCTTACCCTTACCCTAACACTAACCCCTAACCTTAACCTTAACCCTAACACTAAACCTAAACCTAACCCTTACCCCTAACCCTAACCCTAACCCATACCCTTAACATAAACCTAACCTTAACCTAAATCTGACCCTTAACCTTACCCTAAACCTAACTCTAACCGAACCCTAACCCCTAACCCTAACCCTAACCCTAACCCTCACCCTAACCCTAACCCTAAACCTTGCCCTTACCCTAACCCTAACCCTAAACCTAACCCTAACCCTACCCCTTACCCTTACCCTAACCCTAACCCTAATATTAATGCTAACCCTAACCCTAACCCTAACCCTAACCCTTACCCTAACCATAAGACTATCCCTAAAACTTACCCTAACCCTAACCCTAAACCTAACCCCTTCCGTAACCCTAACCCTAACCCTAAACCTAACCCTGAGACTAAACCTAAACCTAACCCGAACCCTAACCCTAACCCTAACACTTACCCTTATCTAAACCTAACACTAACCCTAACCCTTACCCTAACCCTGAACCTAACCCTAACACTAACCCCTAACTCTAACCCTAACGCTAAACATAACACTAACACTTACCCTTACCCTAACCCTAACCGTAACCCTAACCCTTACCCTACCCCTAACCCTAACCCTTACCCTAACCATAACCCTAAACCTAACACATCACCCTAACCCTAACCCTAACACTCACCCTAACCCTAACCCTAACTATAACCCTTACACTAACTCTAACCCTAACCCTCACCTTTACCATTATCCTAACCCTAACTCTAACCTTAACCCCAACCCTAAACCTAACCCTAACCCTTACCCTTACTTTAACCCTAACTCTAACCCTAAAACTAAAACTTACCCTTACCCTAACCCTAGCTCTAACCCTAGCCCTAACCCTAAACCCTAACCCTAACCCTAACCCTAACCCTTACCCTTACCCTAACCCTAACCCTAACCCTAAACCTAAACATTATCCTAACCCTAACCCTAACCCTAAATCTTACCCTAACACTAAGACTAAACCTAATCCTTACCATAACCCTAACCCTAACCCTTACCATAACCCTAAACCTAACATTAACCCTAACCATAACCCTAACCCTTACCCTAACCCTAACCCTAACCCTAACCCTTACCCTTACATTAAACCTAACCCTAAACCTAACCCTAAACCTTACCCATACCCTAAACCTAACCTAACCCTTAACCTATCCCTAACCCTAAACATAAACCTAACCCTAACACTTACACTTACCTTAACCCTAAACCTAAAACTAACCCTAACCCTAACCCCTAACCCTAATCCTGACCCTTACCCTTACGCTAACACTAAACCTAACCCTAACCCTTACCCCTAACCCTAACCCTAACCCTAACCCATACCCTTACCATAAACCGAACCTTAACCTAACCCTGACCCTAAACCTTACCCTAACCCTAACTCTAACCTGAACCCTAACCCCTAACCCTAACCCTAACCCTCACCCTAACCATAACCGTAACCCTTACCCTTCCCCTAACCCTAATCCTAAACCTAACCCTTACCCTTACCCTAACCCTAACAATAAACTTAACCTCAACCCTAAACCTAAACCTAGCACTTAAACTTACCCTAAACCTAAACCTAACCCTAACCCTAACCCTTACCCTAACCCTAACCATTACCCTAACCCTAAACTTAATCCTAACCCTAAACTTAACCCTAACCCTTACCCTTACACTAACTCTAACCCTAACACTAACCCTAACCCTTACCCTTACCCTAACTCTAACCCTAAACCTAACCCTAACACTAACCCTATCCCTAACCCTAACCCTTACCCTAACCCTATCCCTAACCCTAACCCTAAACCTTACCCTTACCCTACCTAACCCTAACCCTTACCCTAACCCTAACCCTAACCCTAACCCGAAACCTTTCCCTTGCCCTAACCCTAACCCTAAACCTAACCCTAATCCTAACCCTAACCCTTACCCTTACCCTAACCCTAACCTTAACCAAACCTTACCCTTACCCTAACACTAACCCTAACCTTAATGCTAACCCTAAACTTAACCTAACCCTTACCCTAACCCTAAGACTATCCCTAAACCTTACCCTAAACCTAAACCTAAGCCTAACCCTTACCCTTTCCCTAACCCTAACCCTAACCCTAACCCTAAGACTAACCCTAACCCTAACCCGAACCCTAACCCTAACCATAACACTTACACTTATCTAAACCTAACACTAACCCTAACCCTTACCCTAACCCTAAACCTAACCCTGACCCTAACCCCTAACCCTAAACCTAACCATACACATAACCCTAACCCTTAGCCTTACCCTAACCCTAACCCTAAACCTAACACTTATCCTAAACCTAAACCTAAACCTTACCCTAATCATAACCCTAACCCTAACACCTAACCCTAACCCTAACCCTAACACTCACCCTAACCCTAACCATAACCATAAGCATTACACTAACCCTAACCCTAACCCTCACCTTTACCATTATCCTAACCCTAACTCTAACCTTAAACCCAACCCTAAACCTAACCCTAACCCTTACGCTTACCTTAACCCTAACTCTAAACCTAACCCTAAACCTTACCCTTACCCTAACCCTAGCTCTAACCCTAGCCCTAACCCTAAACCCTAACCCTAATTCTAACCCTAACCCTTACCCTTACCCTAACCCTAACCATAATCTTAACCCTAACCCTAACACTAACCCTAACCCTAAACCTTACCCTTACCCTAACCCTAACCCTAACCCTAAAATTTATCCTTACCCTAAACCTAACCCAAACCCTTACCCTAACCCTAAAACTAACCCTAAACATAACCCTATCCCTAACCCTTACCCTTACCCTAACCCTAATCCTAACCCTAACCCTAACCCTAACCCTAAACCTTACCCTAACCCTAACGCTAACCCTAACCCTAAACCTTACCCTAACACTAACCTTAACCCTAACCCTAACCTAACCCTATCCACTTCTCTTACCATAACCCTAACCATAACCCTTATCCTTACCCTAACCCTAACCATAATTTTAACCCTAACCTTCACACTAACCGTAACCCAAACCCTTACCCTTACCCTAACCCTAAACATAAACCTAACCCTAACCCTAACCCTAACCCTAAACCTATACCTTAACCTTGCCCTTACCCTAACCCTAACCCTAAACCTTACCCTAACCCTAACACTAACCCTTACCCTTACCCTAACCCTAACCCTAACCCCAACCCTTACCATTACCCTAACACTAACCCTAACCTTAATGCTAACCCTAACCCTAACCCTTACCCTAACCCTAAGACTAACCCTAAACCTTACCCTAACCCTAACCCTAACCCTAACCCTTACCCTTTCCGTAACCCTAACCCTAACCCTAACCCTAAGACTAACCCTAACTCTAACCCTAACTCTAACACTTACCCTTATCTAAACCTAACACTAACCCTAACACTTATCCTAATCCTAAACCTAACCCTAACCCTAACCCCTAACCCTAACCCTAAGCCTAACCATTACCCTTCCCCTAACCCTAATCCTAAACCTAACCCTAACCCTTACCCTAACCCTAACCCTAACCCTTACCCTAAAATTACCCTAACCCTAACACCTAACCCTAACACTCAACCTAACCCTAACTCTAACCCTAACCATTACACAAAGACTAAACCTAACCCTAACCCTAAACCTAATCCTAACCGTAACTCTAACCTTAAACCCAACCCTAAACCTAACCCTAACCCTTACCCTTACCCTAATCCTAACCCTAACTCTAACCTTAAACCCAACCCTAAACTTAACCCTAACCCTTATCCTTAACCTAACCCTAACAATAAACCTAACCCTACCCCTAAACCTAACCCTAACAATTACCCTAACCCTGATCCTTACCCTAACCCTAACCCTAACCCTAACCTTAATAACCCTTACCCTTAACCTAACCCTAACCCTAACCCTAACACTAAAACTAACCCTCACTCTAACCCTAACCCCTTCCCTTACTCTAACCCTTACCCCAAACTTAACCCTAACCCAAACCCTAATCCTTACCCTTACCCTAACCCTAACCCTAACCCTTAACCTTATCCTTACCCTAACCCTAACCCTAACCCTAAACCTTATACCTAACCCTAACTCTAACCCTAACACTTCCCCTTACCCTAACCCTAACCATAATCCAAAGCCTAACACTTACCCTCAACCTAACCCTTACCCTTACCGTAACCTTAAACCTAAACCTAACCCTTACCCTTACCCTAACCCTAACCTTAATGCTAACCCTAACGCTAACCCTTACTCTAACCCTAACCCTACCTCTTAGCCGAAACCTAACCCTAACCCTAACCTTAAACCTAACCCTTACCCTTACCCTAACCCTAACCCTAAAACTCACCCTACCCTAACCCTAACACTAACCCCTAATCCTATCCCTAATCCTTACCCTTACCCTAACCCTAACCCCTAAACGTAAACCTAACCTTAACCATTACCCTCATCTTAACCCTTACCCTAACCCTAACCCTAACACTTACTCTTACCGAACCTTAACCCTAACCCTAACCCTAATCCTAAACCTTACCCTTACCCTAAACCTAACCCTAACCCTTACCCTATCCCTAACCCTAACCCTAACCTTAATCTTACCCTTACACTTACCTTACCCTAACCTTAAACTTAGCCTTAACCCTAAACCCTAACCCTAAACCTAAACCTTACCCTTACCCTAACCCTAATCTTAACCCTAATCTTTACCCCTAACTCTAACCCTAACACTAACCCTTACCCTTACTCTAACCCTAACCCTAACCCTAAACCTAACCCTAACACTTTCTCTCATCCTAACCATAACCCTAACGCTAACACTAAAACTAACCCTAAACCCTAACCCTAACCCTTACCCTTACCCTAATCCTAACGCTAATCCTTAACCCTAACTCTAACCCTTACCCTTACCCTAATTCTAACCCTAACCCTAACCCTTACCCTAACCCTAAACCGAACCCTAACCCTAACCCTTACTCTTACCCTAACAATAACCCTAACCCTAACTCTAACCCTAACCCTAACCCTAATCCTTACCCTTACCCTGAACCTAACCCTAACCCTAAACCTAACCCTAACCCTTTCCATTACCCTAACCCTAACCCTAACCTTAATGCTAAGCCTAACCGTAACCCTAAACTTAAACCTTAACCTACCCGTAACCCTAACCCTAATCCTTACCCTAACCCTAACCCTAACCCTAATCGTTACCCTAACCCTAATCCTAACCCTAACCCTTACCCTTTCCCTAATCCTAACCCTAACCATAACCCTAAACCTCAACCTTACTCTTACACTAACCCTAACCCTTAACTTAACCCTAACTCTAACCCTAACTCTAACCCTAAAACTTACCCTTACCGAAAACCTAAACCTAACCCTTACCTTAACCCTAAACCTAACCATAACCCTAACCCTAACCCTAACCCTTACCCTAACCCTAAACCTAACCCTAACCCTAACCCTTACCCTTACCATAACAATGACCCTAAACCTAAGTCTAACCCTACCCCTACCCCTAACTCTTACCCTAACCCTAACCCTAACGCTGACCTTACCCTAACCTTAATCCTAACCCTATCCCCTAACCCTAACCCTAACCATTACCCTTACCCTAACCCTAACGCTAATCCTAAAACCTAACCCTAACACTAACCCTAACCCTAACACTTACTCTTACCTAAACCTAACCCTAACCCTAACCCTAACCCTAACCCTAACCCTTACCCTTACCCTAACCCTAACCTTAATGCTAACCCTAACGCTAACCCTTACTCTAACCCTAACCCTAACCCTACTTCTTAGCCGAACCCTAACCCTAACCCTAACCTTAAACCTAACCCTTACCCTTACCATAACCCTAAACCTAAACTTAACCGTAACCCTAACCCTAAACCTAACCCTTACCCTTACCCTAACCCTAACCCTAAAACTCACCCTACCCTAACCCTAACACTAACCCCTAACCCTATCCCTAATCCTTTCCCTTACCCTAACCCTAACCCCTAAACTTAACCCTAACCCTAACCATTACCCTCATCTTAACCGCTACCATAACCCTAACCCTAACACTTACTCTTACCGAACCCTAACCCTAACCCTAACCCTAATCCTAAACCTTACCCTTACCCTAAACCTAACCCTAAACCTTACCCTATCCCTAACCCTAACCCTAACCTTAACCTAACCCTTACACTTACCTTAAACCTAAGCCTAAACTTAGCCTTAACCCTAAACCCTAACCCTAAACCTAAACCTTACCCTTACCCTAAGCCTAATCCTAACCCTAATCTTTACCCCTACCTCTAACCCTAACACTAACCCTTACCCTTACTCTAACCCTAACCCTAACCCTAAACCTAACCCTAACACGTTCTCTCACCCTAACCATAACCCTAACGCTAACACTAAATCTAACCCTCAACCCTAACCCTAACCCTAACCCTTACCCTTACCCTAATCCTAACGCTAATCCTAAACCCTAACCCTAAGCCTTACCCTAACCCTAAATCTTACCCTAACCCCAACCCCTAACCCTAACCCTTAACCTAACCCTAACTCTAACCCTTAACCTTACCCTAATTCTAACCCTAACCCTAACCCTTACCCTAACCCTAAACCGAACCCTAACCCTAACCCTTACCCTTACCCTAACAATAACCCTAAACCTAACTCTAACCCTAACCCTAACCCTAATCCATACCCTTACCCTGAACCTAACCCTAACCCTAAACCTAACCCTAACCCTTTCCATTCCCGTAAACCTAACCCTAAACTTAATGCTAACCCTAACAGTAACCCTAAACCTAAACCTTAACCTACCCGTAACCCTAACCCTAATCCTTACCCTAATCCTAACCCTAACCCTAATCCTTACCCTAACCCTAATCCTAACCCTAACCCTTACCCTTTCCCTAACCCTAACCCTAACCATAACCCTAAACC
>JANJXV010000878.1:112500-130000 GCA_024803745.1 Megascapheus bottae | reverse complement strand
CTTACCCTAACCCTAACTCTTAACCTAAACCTCACCCTAAACCTTACCCTTACCCTAAACCTAACCCTAACCCTTACCGTAAACCTAACCGTAACCCTAACCCTAACCCTTACCCTTACCTTAACTCTAACTCTAACCCTAACACTAAACCTTACCCTTACCCTAACCCTAGATCTAACCCTAACCCTAACCCTTACCCTAAACCTTACCCACAAACTACCCTTAACCCTAACCCTAACCTAACCCTATCACTTTCTCTTACCATAACCCTAACCATAACCCTTACCCTAACCCTAACCCTAACCCTAACCCTTACCCTAACCCTAACACTAACCCTAACCCTAACCCTAACCCTTACCCTAACCCTAACGCTAACCCTAACCCTAAAACTTACCCTAACCCTAACCCTAACCCTAAAACTAACCCCTAACCCTAAACCTAACCCTAACCCTTACCCTTACCCTAACGCTAACCCTAACCCTAAACCTTACCCTAACTCTAACTCTAACCCTAAACCTTACCCTTACCCTAACCTTAACCCTAAACCTAATCCTAACCCTAAACCTAAACCTAACCCTTACCCTAACCCTAACCCTAAACCTAACCGTAACCCAAACCCTAACCCTTACCCATAATCCTAACCTTAACCCTAACCATAACCCTTACCCTTAACCTAACCCTAACCCTTACCTCAATGCTAACCCTAACCCTAAACCTAACCCTTACCCTAACGCTAACCCTAAACCTAACCCTAACACTAAACCTAACCCTAACCCTAACCCTAACCCTATCCCCTAACCCTAACCTTAACCCTAACCCTAACCCTTACCCTTACCCTAACCCTAACCCTAATCTTAATGCTAACCCTAACCCTAACCCTAACCCTTACCATAACCCTAATCCTAAGCCTTACCCTTACATTAAACCTACCCCTAAACCTAACCCTAAACCTTACCCTTACCCTAAACCTAACCTATCCCTTACGCTATCCCTAACCCTAACCCTAAACATAACCCTAACGCTTACACTTACCTTAACCCTAAACTTAACACTGACCCTAATCCTAACACTTACCCTAACCCCTAACCCTAATCCTAACCCTTACCCTTACCCTAACACTAACCCCTAACCTTAACCTTAACCCTAATCCTTACCCTCATCCTAAACCTTACCCCTAACCCTAACCCTAACCCTAACCCATACCCTTACCATAAACCTAACCCTAACCCTAACCCTGACCCTAAACCTTACCCTAACCCTAACCCTAACTCTAACCTTTACCCTTCCCCTAACCCTAATCCTAAACCTAACCGTTACCCTTACCCTAACCCTAACAATAAACTTAACCCCAACCGTAAACCTAACCGTAACTCTTACCCTTACCCTAAACCTAACCCTAAACCTAACCCTAACCCTAAACCTTACCCTAACCCTAAACATTACCCTAACCCTAAACTTAATCCTAACCCTAAACTTAACCCTAACCCTTACCCTTACACCAACTCTAACCCTAACCCTAACCCTAACCCTTACCCTTACCCTAAACATAACCCTAAACCTAACCCTAATACTAACCCTATCCCTAACACTAACCCTTACCCTAACCCTAACCCTAACCCTAAACCTAACCCTAACCCTAACCCTAACCCTTACCCTAAACCTAACCTTAACCCTAACCCTAAACCTTGCCCTTACCCTAACGGTAACCCTAAACGTAACCCTAACCCTTTCCCTTACCCTAACCCTAACCCTAAACTTAATGCTAACCCTAACCCTAACCCTAACCCTTACCCTAACCCTAACCCTAAACCTAATCCTTACCCTAAACCTAATACTAATCCTAACCCTTACCCTTTCCCTAACCCTAACCCTAACCATAAACCTAACCTTAAACCTTACCCTTACCCTAACCCTAATCCTTACCATAACCCTAACCCTAACCCTAACCCTAACCCTAAACCTTCCCCTAACCCTAAACATTACCCTAACCCTAAACTTAATCCTGACCCTAAACCTAACCCTAAAACTTACCCTTACCCTTACCTTAACTCTATCTCTAACCCTAACACAAAACCTTGCCCTTACCCTAACCCTAACCCTAAACGTAACCCTAACCCTTTCCCTTACCCTAACCCTAACCCTAAACTTAATGCTAACCCTAACCCTAACCCTAACCTTACCCTAACCCTAACCCTAAACGTAATCCTTACCCTAACCCTAATACTAACCCTAACCCTTACCCTTTCCCTAACCCTAACCCTAACCATAAACCTAACCTTAAACCTTACCCTTACCCTAACCCTAATCCTTACCCTAACCCTAACACTAACCCTAACCCTAAACCTTGCCCTTACCCTAACCCTAACCCTAACCCTAACCCTAACCCTAACCCTTACCCTTACCCTAACCCTAACTTTAACCCCAAACCTTACCCTTAACCTAACCCTAACCCTAACATTAATGCTAACCCTAACCCTAACCCTAACCCTTACCCTAACCCTAAGACTATCCCTAAACCTTACCCTAACCCTAACCCTAACCCTAACCCTTACCCTAACCCTAACACTAACCCTAACCCTAACCCTAACCCTTACACTAACCCTAACGCTAACCCTAACCCTAAAACTTACCCTAACCCTAACCCTAACCCTAAAACTAACCCCTAACCCTAAACCTAACCCTAACCCTTACCCTTACCCTAACCTTAACCCTAACCCTAAACATTACCCTAACTCTAACTCTAACCCTAACCCTTACCCTTACCCTAACCTTAACCCTAAACCTAATCCTAACCCTAACCCTAAACCTAACCCTTACCCTTACCCTAACCCTAACCCTTACCTCAATGCTAACCCTAACCCTAAACCTAACCCTTACACTAACCATAACCCTAAGGCTAACCCTAACACTAAACCTAACCGTAACCCTAAACCTAACCCTATCCCCTAACCCTAACCTTAACCCTAACCCTAACCCTTACCCTTACCCTAAACCTAAACCTAAACCTAATATTAACCCTAACCCTAACCCTAACCCTTACCCTAACCCTAATCCTAAGCCTTACCCTTACATTAAACCTACCCCTAAACCTAACCCTAAACCTTACCCATACCCTAAACCTAACCTAAACCTTACCCTATCCCTAACCCTAACCCTAAACGTAACCCTAACACTTACACTTACCTCAACCCTAAACCTAAAACTTACCCTAATCCTAACACTTACCCTAACCCCTAACCCTAATCCTAACCCTTACCCTTACCCTAACACTAACCCCTAACCCATACACTTACCATAAACCAAACCCTAACCCTAACCCTGACCATAAACCTTACCCTAACCCTAACTCTAACCCGAACCCGAACCCCGAACCCAAACCCTAACCCTCACCCTAACTCTAACCCTTACCCTTCCCCTAACCCTAATCCTAAACCTAACCCTTACCCTTACCCTAAACCTAACAATAAACTTAACCCCAACCCTAAACCTAACCGTAACTCTTACCCTTACCCTAAAACTAACCCTAAACCAAACCCTAACCCTAAACCTTACACTAACCCTAAACATTACCCTAACCCTAAACTTAATCCTAACCCTAAACTTAACCCTAACGCTTACCCTTACCCTAAATCTAACCCTAACACTAACCCTAACCCTAACCCTAACCCTTACCCTTACCCTTACCCTTACCCTAACCCTAACCCTAAACCTAACCCATACACTAAACCTATCCCTAACCCTAACCCTTACCCTAACCCTAACCCTAACCCTAACCCTAAACCTAACCCTAACCCTAACCCTAACCCTTACCCTAACCCTAACCCTAAACCTTGCCCTTACCCTAACCCTAACCCTAAACCTAACCCTAACCCTTTCCCTTACCCTAACCCTAAGCCTAAACTTATTGCTAACCCTAACCCTAACCCTAACCCTTACCCTAACCCTAACCCTAACCCTAAAGCTAACTCTAACCCTAATCCTAACCCTAACCCTTACCCTTTCCCTAACCCTAACCCTAACCATAAACCTAACCTAAAACCTTACCCTTACCCTAACCCTACTCCTTACCCTAACCCTAACCCTAAGCCTTACCCTAACCCTAACCCTAAACCTAACCCTAACCCTAACCCTAACCCTTACCCTTACCCTAACCCTAACCTTAACCCCAAACCTTACCTTTACCCTAACCCTAACCCTAACAGTAATGCTAACCCTAACCCTAACCCTAACCCTTACCCTAACCCTAAGACTATCCCTAAACCTTACCCTAACACTAACCCTAACCCTTACCCTTTCCGTAACCCTAACCCTAAACCTAACCCTAACCCTAAGACTAACCCTAACCTTAACCCTAACCCTAACCCTAACACTTACCCTTATCTAACCCTAAGACTAACCCTAACCCTTACCCTAACCCTAAACTTAACCCTAACCCTAACCCCTTACACTAACCCTAACCCTAAACATAACCCTAACCCTTACCCTTACCCTAACCCTAACCCTAACCCTTACACTAAACCTAAACCTAACCATTACTTTAACCATAACCCTAACCCTAACACCTCACCCTAACCCTAACCCTAACACTCACCCTAACCCTAACCATAACCATAACCCTTACACTAACCCTAACCCTAACCCTCACCTTTACCATTATCCTAACCCTAACTCTAACCTTAAATCCAACCCTAAACCTAACCCTAACCCTTACCCTTACCTTAACCCTAACTCTAACCCTAACCCTAAACCTTACCCTAACACTAACCTTAACCCTAACCTAACCCTATCCCTTTCTCTTACCATAATCCTAACCATAACCCTTACCCTTACCCTAACCCTAACCATAATCTTAACCCTAACACTAACCCTAACCATAACCATTACCCTTACCCTAAACCTAAACATAAACCTAACCATAAACCTAACCCTAACCCTAACCCTTACCCTTACCCTAACCCTAACCCTAATCCCAACCCTTACCCTTACCCTAACCCTAACCCTAACCCTAAACCTTATCCTTACCCTAAACCTAACCCTATCCCTTACCTTACCCTTTCCATAACCCTAACCCTAACCCTAACCCTTACCTTTACCCTAACCCTAAACCTAACTCTAACCCTAAACCTTATCCTTACCCTAAACCTAACCCTAACCCTTACCCTAACCCTAAACCTAACCCTAACCCTATCCCTAACCCTTACCCTTACCCTAAACCTAGAACTAAACCTAACCCTAACCCTAAACCTAAACCTTACCCTAACCCTTACCATAAAATTAACCCTAACCCTAACCCTAAACCTAACCCTAAACCTAACCCTTAACCTTACCCTAACCTTAACACTAAACCCAACCCTAAACTTAACCCTAACCCTTACCCTAACCCTAACTCTTAACCTAAACCTAACCCTAAAACTTACCCTTACCCTAAACCTAACCCTAAACATTACCGTAAACCTAATCCTAACCCTAACCCTAACCCTTACCCTTACCTTTACTCTAACTCTTACCCTAACACTAAACCTTACCCTTACCCTAACCCTTCATCTAACCCTAACCCTAACCCTAAACCCTAACCCTAACCCTAAACCTAACCCTTACCCTAAACCTTACCCAAAAACTAACCTTAACCCTAACCCTAACCTAAACCTATCCCTTTCTCATACCATAACCCTAACCATAACCCTTACCCTAACCCTAACCCTAACCCTAACATTTACACTAACCCTAACACTAAACCTAACCCTAAACCTTACCCTAACCCTAACGCTAACCCTAACCCTAAAACTTACCCTAACCCTAACCCTAACCCTAAAACTAACCCCTAACCCTAAACCTAACATTAACCTTACCCTTACCCTAACCCTAACCCTAACCCTAACCCTAACCCTAAACCTTACCCTAACTCTAACTCTAACCCTAAGCCTTACCCTTAACCTAACCTTAACCCTAAACCTAATCCTAATCCTAACCCTAAACCTAACCCTTACCCTAAACATAACCCTAAACATAACCGTAACCCAAACCCTAAACCTAACCCCTAACCCTAACCTTAACCCTAACCCTAACCCTTACCCTTACCCTAACCCTAACCCTTACCTCAATGCTAACCTTAAACCTAAACCTAACCCTTACCTAACGCTAACCCTAAACCTAACCCTAACACTAAACCTAACCGTAACCTTAACCCTAACTCTATCCCCTAACCCTAACCTTAACCCTAACCCTAACCCTTACCCTTACCCTAACCCTAACCCTAACCTTAATGCTAAACCTAACCCTAACCCTAACACTTACCCTAACCCTAAACCTAAACCTAACATTAACCCTAACCCTAACCCTAACCCTTACCCTAACCCTAATCCTAAGCCTTACCCTTACATTAAATCTACCCCTAAACCTAACCCTAAACATTACCCTTACCCTAAACCTAACCTAACCTTTACCATATCCCTAATCCTAACCCTAAACGTAACACTAACACTTACACTTACCTTAAACCTAAACCTAAAACTAACCCTAATCCTAACACTTACCCTAACTCCTAACCCTAATCCTAACCCTTACCCTTACCCTAACACTAACCCCTAACCTTTACCTTAACCCTAATCCTTACCCTCATCCTAACCCTTACCCCTAACCCTAACCCTAACGCTAACCCATACCCTTACCATAAACCTAACCCTAACCCTAACCCTGACCCTAAACCTTACCCTACCCTTACTCTAACCCGAACCCTAACCCCTAACCCTAACCCTAACCCTCACCCTAACTCTAACCCTTACCCTTCCCCTAACCCTAATCCTAAACCTAACCCTTACCCTTACCCTAAACCTAACAGTAAACGTAACCCCAACCCTAAACCTAACCGTAACTGTTACCCTTACCCTAAACCTAACCCTAAACCTAACCCTAACCCTAAACCTTACCCTAACCCTAAACATTACCCTAACTCTAAACTTAATCCTAACCCTAAACTTAACCCTAACGCTTACCCTTACCCTAACTCTAACCCTAACCCTAACCCTAACCGTAACCCTTACCCTTACCCTAACCCTAACCCTAACCCTAAACCTAACCCTAACACTAACCCTATCCCTAACCCTAACCCTTGCCCTAACCCTAACCCTAACCCTAAACCTAACCCTAACCCTAACCCTAACACTTACCCTAACCCTAACCCTAAACCTTGCCCTTACCCTAATCCTAACCCTAAACCTAACCCTAACCCTTTCCCTTACCCTAACCCTAACCCTAAACTTAATGCTAACCCTAACCCTAACCCTAACCCTTACCCTAACCCTAACCCTAAACCTAATCCTTACCCTAACCCTAATCCTAACCCTAACCCTTACCCTTTCCCTAACCCTATCCCTAACCATAAACCTAACCTTAAACCTTACCATTACCCTAACCCTACTCCTTACCCTAACCCTAAACCTAACCCTAACCCTAAACCTAACCCTAATACATGGTCTTACCCTAACCCTAACCATAACCATAAACCTAACCCTAATCGTATCCCTAACCCTAACTCTTACCCTAACCCTAAACCTAAACCTAACCCTTACCCTTACCCTAACCCTAAACCTAAACTTAACCTCAACCCTAAACCTATCACTAACCCTAACACTAACCCTTACCCTTACCCTAACCATAACCCTAAACCTAACCCTAACCCTAAACCTAACACTTACCCTAACCCTAACCCTTACCTTACCCTAATCCTAAACCTAACCCCAACACTAAACATAACCCTTCCCCTAAACCTAACCCTAACCCTAAACCTAATCCTAACACTAACGCTAAAACTTACCCTTACACTAACCCTAACCCTACCCCTAACCCTTACCCTTACCTTAACCCTAACCCTCACCCTTACCCTTTCCCTAACCCTAACCTTAACCTCAACCCTAAACCTAAAACTAACCCTAACCCTAACCCTAACCCTATACATAACCCTAAACCTAACTCTTACCCTAACCCTAAACCTAACCCTAACACTTACCCTTACCCTAACCCTAACCCTAACCTTAACCCCAACCCTAAACCTAAAACTAACCCTAACCCTAACCCTAACCCTAACAATAACCCTAAGCCTTACGCTAACACTCACCCTAACCCTTACCCTAACCCTAAACCTAACCCTAACCCTTTCCCTTACCCTAACCCTAACCCTAAACTTAATGCTAACCCTAACCCTAACCCTAACCTTACCCTAACCCTAACCCTAAACGTAATCCTTACCCAAACCCCAATACTAACCCTAACCCTTACCCTTTCCCTAACCCTAACCCTAACCTTAAACCTAACCTTAAACCTTACCCTTACCCTAACCCTAATCCTTACTCTAACCCTAACCCTAACTCTAACCCTAAACCTTGCCCTTACCCTAACCCTAACCATAAACCTAACCATAACCCTAACCCTAACCCTTACCCTTACCCTAACCCTAACTTTAACCCCAAACCTTACCCTTACCCTAACCCTAACCCTAACATTAATGGTAAACCTAACCCTAACCCTAACCCTTACCCTAACCGTAAGACTATCCCTAAACCTTACCCTAACCCTAACCCTAACCCTTACCCTAACCCTAACACTAACCCTAACCCTAACCCTAACCCTAACCCTTACCCTAACACTAACGCTAAACCTAACGCTAAAACTAACCCTAACCCTAACCCTAACCCTAAAACTAACCCCTAACCCTAAACCTAACCCTAACCCTTACCATTACCCTAACCCTAACAGTAACCCTAACCCTAACCCTAAACCTTACTCTAACTCTAACTCTAACCCTAACCCTTACCATTACCCTAAACTTAACCCTAAACCTAATCCTAACCCTAACCCTAAACCTAACCCTTACCCTTACCCTAACCCTAACCCTAAACCTTACCCTAAACCTAACATTAACCCTAACCCTAACCCTAACCCTTACCCTAACCCTAATCCTAAGCCTTACCCTTACATTAAACCTACCCCTAAACCTAACCCTAAACCTTACCCTTACCCTAAACCTAACCTAACCCTAACCCTAACCCTTACCCTAACACTAACGCTAAACCTAACGCTAAAACTAACCCTAACCCTAACCCTAACCCTAAAACTAACCCCTAACCCTAAACCTAACCCTAACCCTTACCATTACCCTAACCCTAACAGTAACCCTAACCCTAACCCTAAACCTTACTCTAACTCTAACTCTAACCCTAACCCTTACCATTACCCTAAACTTAACCCTAAACCTAATCCTAACCCTAACCCTAAACCTAACCCTTACCCTTACCCTAACCCTAACCCTAAACCTTACCCTAAACCTAACATTAACCCTAACCCTAACCCTAACCCTTACCCTAACCCTAATCCTAAGCCTTACCCTTACATTAAACCTACCCCTAAACCTAACCCTAAACCTTACCCTTACCCTAAACCTAACCTAACCCTTACCCTATCCCTAGCCCTACACCTAAACGTAACCCCAACACTTACACTTACCTTAACCCTAAACCTAAAACTAACCCTAATCCTAACACTTACCCTAACCCCTAACCCTAATCCTATCCCTTACCCTTACCCTAACACTAACCCCTAACCTTAAACTTAACCCTAATCCTTACCCTCATCCTAACCCTTACCCCTAACCCTAACATTAACCCTAACCCATAACCTTACCATAAACCTAACCCTAACCCTAACCCTGACCCTAAACCTTACCCTACCCTAAGTCTAACCCGAACCCTAACCCCTAACCCTAACCCTAACCCTCACCCTAACTCTAACCCTTACCCTTCCCCTAACGCTAATCCTAATCCTAACCCTTACCCTTACCCTGAACCTAACAATAAACTTAACCCCAACCCAAACCTAACCGTAACTCTTACCCTTACCCTAAACCTAAGCCTAAACCTAACACTTACATTAAACCTAACCCTAAACTTAATGCTAACCCTAACCCTAGCCCTAACACTAACACTTACCCTAACTCTAACCCTAACCCTAACCCTAACCCTTAACCTTACCCTAACCCTAAACCTAAACCTAACCCTAACACTAACCCTATCCCTAACCCTAACCCTTACCCTAACACTAACCCTATCCCTAACCCTAACCCTTACCCTAACCCTAACCCTAACCCTAACCCTAACCCTTACCCTAACCCTAACCCTAAAACTTGCCCTAACCCTAATCCTTACCCTAACCCTAATCCTAACCCTAACCCTTACCCTTTCTCTAACCCTAACCCTAACCATAAACCTAACCTTAAACCTTACCCTTACCCTAACCCTACTCCTTACCCTAACCCTAACCCTAACCCTAACCCTAAACCTTGCCCTTACCCTAACCCTAACCCGAAACCTAACCCTAACCATAACCCTAACCCTTATCCTAACCCTAACCCTAAACCTTATCCTTACCGTAAACCTAACCCTAACCCTTACCTTACGCTTTCCATAACCGTAACCCTAACCCTAACCCTTACCTTTACCCTAACCCTAAACCTAACTCAAACCCTAAACCTTATCCTTACCCTAAACCTAACCCTAACCCTTACCCTAACCCTAAACCTAACGCTAACCCTATCCCTAACCCTTACCCTTACCCTAAACCTAAAACTAAACATAACCCTAACCCTAAACCTAAACCTTACCCTAACCCTTACCATAACCCTAATCCTAACCCTAACCCTAAACCTAACCCTAAACCTAACCCTTAACCTTACCCTAACCTTCACACTAAACCCAAACCTAAACCTAACCCTAACCCTTACCCTAACCCTAATTCTTAACCTAAACCTAACCCAAAACCTTACCCTTATCCTAAACCTAACCCTAAACCTTACCGTGAACCTAACCCTAACCCTAACCCTTACCCTTAACTTAACTCTAACTCTAACCCTAACACTAAACCTTACCCTTACCCTAACCCTAGATCTAACCCTAACCCTAACCCTAAACCCTAACCCTAACCCTAAAGCTAACCCTTACCCTAAACCTTACCCACAAACTAACCTTAAACCTACCCCTAACCTAACCCTATCCCTTTCTCTTACCATAACCCTAACCCTAACCCTTACCCTAACCCTAACCCTAACCTTAATCCTTACCCTAACCCTAACACTAATCCTAACCCTAACCCTAACCCTTACCCTAACCCTAACGCTAACCCTAACCCTAAAACTTACCCTAACCCTATCCCTAACCCTAAAACTAACACCTAACCCTAAACCTAACCCTAACCCTTACCCTTACCCTAACCCTAACCCTAACCCTAACCCTAAACCTTACCCTAACTCTAACTCTAACCCTAACCCTTACCCTTACCCTAACCTTAACCCTTAACCCTTAACCTAATCCTAACCCTAACCCTAAACCTAACCCTTACCCTTACCCTAATCCTAACCCTAAACCTAACCGTAACCCAAACCCTAACCCTTACCCCTAACCCTAACCTTAACCCTAACCCTAACCCTTACCCTTACCCTAACCCTAACCCTAACCTCAATGCTAACCCTAACCCTAAACCTAACCCTTACCCTAACCATAACCCTAAACCTAACACTAACACTAAACCTAACCGTAAACCTAACCCTAACCCTATCCCCTAACCCTAAACTTAACCCTTACCCTAACCCTTACCCTTACCCTAACCCGAACCCTTACCTCAATGCTAACCCTAACCCTAAACCTAACCCTTACCCTAACCCTAACCCTAAACCTAACCCTAACACTAAACCTAACCGTAACCCTAACCCTAACCCTATCCCCTAACACTAACCTTAACCCTAACCCTAACCCTTGCCCTTACCCTAACCCTAACCCTAACCTTAATGCTAACCATAACCCTAACTCTAACCCTTACCCTAACACCAAACCTAAACCTAAACCTAACATTAACCCTAACCCTAACCCTAACCCTTACCCTAACCGTAATCCTAAGCCTTACCCTTACATTAAACCTACCCCTAAACCTAACCCTAAACCTTACCCTTACCCTAAACCTAACCTAACCCTTACCTTATCCCTAACCCTAACACTAAACGTAACCCTAACACTTACACTTACCTTAACCCTAAACCTAAAACTAACCCTAATCCTAACACTTACCCTAACCCCTAACCCTAATCCTAACCCTTACCCTTACCCTAACACTAAGCCCTAACCTTAACCTTAACCCTAATCCTTACCCTCATCCTAACCCTTACCCCTAACCCTAACCCTAACGCTAACCCATACCCTTACCATAAACCTAACCCTAACCCTAACCCTGACCCTAAACCTTACCCTACCCTAACTCTAACCGAACCCTAATCCCTAACCCTAACCCTAACCCTCACCCTAACTCTAACCCTTACCCTTCCCCTAACCCTAATCCTAAACCTAATCCTTACCCTTACCCTAAACCTAACAATAAACGTAACCCCAACCCTAAACCTAACCGTAACTCTTACCCTTACCCTAAACCTAACCCTAAACCTAACCCTAACCCTAAAACTTACCCTAACCCTAAACATTACCCTAACCCTAAACTTAATCCTAACCCTAAACTTAACCCTAACGCTTACCCTTACCCTAACTCTAAACCTAACCCTAAACCTAATCCTAACCATTACCCTTTCCCTAACCCTAACCCTAAACCTAACCCTAACACTAACCCTATCCCTAACCCTAACCCTTACCCTAACCCTAACCCTAACCCTAACCCTATACCTAACCCTAACCCTTACCCTAACCCTTACCCTAAACCTAACCCTAAACCTTGCCCTTACCCTAACCCTAACCCTAAACCTAACCCTAACCCTTTCCCTTACCCTAACCCTAAACTTAATGCTAACCCTAACCCTAACCCTAACCCTTACCCTAACCCTAAGACTATCCCTAAACCTTACCCTAAACCTAACCCTAACCCTTACCCTTTCCGTAAACCTAACCCTAAACCTAACCCTAACCGTAAGACTAACCCTAACACTAACCCTAACCCTAACCCTAATCCCAACCCTTAGCCTTTCCCTAACCCTAACCCTAACCCTAAAACTTATCCTTACCCTAAACCTAACCTTAACCCTTACCGTACCCTTTCCATAACCCTAATCCTAACACTAACCCTTACCTTTACCCTAACCCTAAACCTAACTCTAACCCTAACCCTAACCCTATCCCTATCCCTTACCCTTACCCTAAACCTAAAACTAATCCTAACCCTAACCCTAAACCTAACCCTTACCCTAACCCTAACCCTAACCCTTACCCTAACCCTAACGCTAACTCTAACCTTAACTGTAACCATAACCCTAACCCTTACCTTACACTAACATTAACACTAATACTAACCCTAACCTTAACCCTAACCCTAACCCTATCCCTTACCCTCATCCTAACCCTAACCCTAACCCTAACCCTAACACTTACCCTTACCCTTACCCTAACTCTAACCCTAACCCTATCCGTAAACCTAAACCTAACCGTAACCCCAACCCTAACACTAACCCTTACCGTTACCCTAACTCTTACCTAAACCCAAACCCTAAACCTAACCCTAACCCTTACACTTACCCTAACCCTAACCATAAACCTAGCCCTAACCCTAACCCTAACCCTAACCCTTACCCTTACCCAAACCCTACCCCTAAACCTAACCCTAAACATTACCCATACCCTAAACCTAACCTAACCATTACCCTTCCCTAACCCTAACCCTTACCCTTACCCTAAACCTAACCCTAACCCTAACCCTAACCCTAACCCTAAGACTAACCCTAACCCTAACCCTAACCCTAACACCTACCCTTATCTAAACCTAACAGTAACCCTAACACTTAACCTAACCCTAAACCCAACTCTAACCATAACCTAACCCTAACCCTTCCCACTAACCCTAACCCTAACCCTAACCCATACCCTTACCATAAACCTAACCATAACCCTAACCCTGACCCTAACCCTTCCCCTAAACCTAACCCGAACCCTAACCCCTAACCCTAACCCTAACCCTCACCCTAACCCTAACCCTTACCTCTCCCCTAACACTAAACCTAACCCTAACCCTTACCCTTACCCTAACCCTAACCCTAACCTTAACCCCAACCCTAAACCTAACCCTAACTCTTACCCTTACCCTAAACCTAACCCTTACCCTAACCCTTACCTTTACCCTAACCCTAATCCTAACCCCAACCCTAACCCTTACCCTAACCCTAACCCCAACCTTAATGCTAACCCTAACCCTAACCCTTACCCTTGCACTAAAAGTAACCCTAAATCTTACCCTAACCCTAACCCTAACCCTAACCCTTACCCTAACCCTAAACATAACATTAACCGTAACCCTAACCCTAACCCTTACCCTAACCCTAACCCTAACCCTAACCCTTACCCTTACATTAAACCTACCCCTAAACCTAACCCTAAACCTTACCCTTACCCTAAACCTAACCTAACCCTTACCCTATCCCTAACCCTAACCCTAAACCAGACCCTAACACTTACACTTACCTTAACCCTAAACCTAAAATTAACCCTAATCCTAACCCTAACCCTAACCCCTAACACTAATACTAACCCTTACACTTACCCTAACACTAACCCCTAACCATAACTTTAACCCTAATCCTTACACTCATCCTAACCCTAACTCCTAACCCTAACCCTATATCTTACCCTTACCCTAAAACTAAAGCTAACCCTAACACTTACCTCTAACCCTAACCCTAACCCTAACCCATACCCTTACCATAAACCTAACCTTAACCTAACCCTGACCCTAAACCTTACCCTAACCCTAACTCTAACAAGAACCCTAACCCCTAACCCTAACCCTAACCCTCATCCTAACCCTAACCCTAAACCTTGCCCTAACCCTAACCCTAACCCTAAACCTAACCCTAACACTAACCCTAACCCTTACCCTTGCCCTTACCCTAACCCTAACCTTAACCCCAAAACTTACCCTTACTCTAACTCTAACCCTAACATTAATGCTTACCCTAACCCTATCCTTAACCCTTACCCTAACCCTAAGACTATACCTAAACCTTACCCTAACCCTAAACCTGACCCTTACCCTTTCCGTAACCCTAACCCTAACCCTAACCCTAAGACTAACCCTAACCCTAACATGAACCCTAACCGTAACCCTAACACTTACCCTTATCTAAACCTAACACTAACCCTAACCCTTACCCTAACCCTAAACCTAACCCTAACCCTAACCCCTAACCCTAAACATAACCCTAAACATAACCCTAACCCTAACCCTTACCCTAACCCTAACGCTAGCCCTAACACTAAAACTTACCCTAACCCTGACCCTAAAACTAAACCTAACCCCTAAACCTAATTCTAACCTTACCCTTACCCTAACCCTAAACCTAAACCTAATCCTAACCCTAACCCTTACCCTAACCCTAACGCTAACCCTAACCCTAAACTTAACCTAACCCAAACCCAAACACTAAAGCTAACCCCTAACTCTAACACTTACCCTAACCCTAACCCTAAACCGAACCGTAACCCTAACCCTAACCCTAACCCCTAACCCTAACCTTAACCCTAATCTTAACGCTTACCCTTACCCTATCCCTAACCCTAACCTTAATGCTAACCCTAACCCTATCCCTTACCCTCATCCTAACCCTAACCCTAACCCTAACCCTAACCCTTACCCTAACCCTAACCCTAACTCTAACCTTAACCGTAACCATAACCCTAACCCTTACCTTACACTAACCCTAACCCTAACACTAACCCTAACCTTAACCCTAACCCTAACTCTAACCCTATCCCTTACCCTCATCCTAACCCTAACCCTAACCCTAACACTTACCCTTACCGTTACCCTAATTCTAACCCTAAACCTATCCGTAAACCTAAACCTAACCGTAACCCCAACCCTAACCCTAACCCTTACCCTTACCCTAACCTTACCTAAACCCAAACCCTAAACCTAACCCTAACCCTTACACTTACCCTAAACCTAACCATAAACCTAGCCCTAACCCTAACCCTAAACCTTACCATTACGCAAACCCTACCCCTAAACCTAACCCTAAACATTACCCTTACCCTAAACCTAACCTAACCCTTACCCATCCCTAACCCTTACCCTTACCCTAACCCTAACCCTAACCCTAACCCAAACCCTAACCCTAAGACTAACCCTAACCCTAACCCTAACCCTAACACCTACCCTTATCTAAACCTAACACTAACCCTAACACTTAACCTAACCCTAAACCCAACCCTAACCATAAACTAACCCTAACCCTTCCCACTAACTCTAACCCTAACCCTAACCCATACCCTTACCATAAACCTAACCCTAACCCTAACCCTGACCCTAACCCTTCCCCTAACCCTAACCCGAACCCTAACCCCTATTCCTAACCCTGTCCCTCACCATAACCCTAACCCTTACCCCTCCCCTAACCCTAAACCTAACCCTAAACCTTACCCTTACCATAAACCTAACCCTAACCTTAACCCCAACCCTAAACCTAACCCTAACTTTTACCCTTACCCTAAACCTAACCCTTACCCTAACCCTAACCCTTACCCTAACCCTAACCCTAACCCTTACCCTAACCCTAAACTTAACCCTAACCCTTACCCTTACCCTAACTTTAACCCTAACTGTAACCCTAAACATAACCCTTACCTTTACCCTAACCCTAAGCCTAACCCTAAGCCTAACCCTAACCCTAAACCTTACCCTAACCCTAACCCTAACCCTAACCCTAACACTAACCCTTACCTTTACCCTAACCCTAACCCTAACCCCAACCCTTACCCTTACCCTAACCCTAACCCTAACCCTAACCTTAATGCTAACCCTAACCCTAATCCTTACCCGAACACTAAGATTAACCGTAAACCTTACCCTAACCCTAACCCTAACCCTAAGCCTTACCCTAACCCTAAACCTAACATTAACCCTAACCCTAACCCTAACCCTCACCCTTACCCTAACCCTAACCCTAACCCTTACCCTTACATTAAACCTACCCCTAAACCTAACCCTAAACCTTACCCTTACCCTAAACCTAACCTAACCCTTACCCTATCCCTAACCCTAACCCTAAACCTAACCCTAACAGTTACACTTAACTTAACCCTAAACCTAAAACTAACCCTAATCCTAACCCTAACCCTAACCCCTAACCCTAATACTAACCCTTACCCTTACCCTAACACTAACCCCTAATCTTAACCTTAACTCTAACACTAAACCTAAACCTAACCCTTACCCCTAACCCTAACACTAACCATAACCCATACCCTTACCATAAACCTAACCTTAACCTAAACTTGACCCTTAACCTTACCCTAAACCTAACTCTAACCCGAACCCTAACCCCTAACCCTAACCCTAACCCTAACCCTCACCCCAACCCTAACCCTAAACCTTGCCCTTACCCTAACCCTAACCCTAAACCTAACCCTAACCCTATCCCTTACCCTTACCCTAACCCTAACCTTAACCCCAAACCTTACCCTTACCCTAA
>JANJXV010000878.1:0-107500 GCA_024803745.1 Megascapheus bottae | reverse complement strand
TAACCCTAACCCTTACCATTACCCTAACAATAACCCTAAACCTAACTCTAACCCTAACCCTAACCCTAATCCTTACCCTTACCCTGAACCTAACACTAACCCTAAACCTAACCCTAACCCTTTCCATTACCCTAACCCTAACCCTAACCTTAATGCTAACCCTAACCGTAACCCTAAACCTAAACCTTACCCTACCCGTAACCCTAACACTAATCCTTACCCTAACCCTAACCCTAACCCTAATCCTTACCCTAACCCTAATCCTAACCCTAACCCTTACCCTTTCCCTAACCCTAACCCTAACCGTAACCCTAAACCTCAACCTTACACTTACACTAACCCTAACCCTTAACTTAACCCTAACTCTAACCCTAACTCTAACCCTAAAACTTACCCTTACCGTAAACCTAAACCTAACCCTTACCTTAACCCTAACCCTAACCATAACCCTAACCCTTACCCTAACCCTTACCCTAACCCTAAACCTAACCCTAACCCTAACCCTAACCCTTACCCTTACCATAACAATGACCCTATACCTAACTCTATCCCTAACCCTAACCCTAACCCTTACCCTAACCCTAACCCTTACCCTTACCCTAACTCTAACCCTAAACCTAACCCTAACACTAACACTATCCCTTACCCTAACCCTTACCCTAACCCTATCCCTAACCCTAACCCTAAACCTTACCCTTACCCTACCTAACCCTAACCCTTACCCTATCCCTAACCCTAACCCGAAACCTTTCCCTTGCCCTAACCCTAACCCTAAACTTAACCCTAATCCTAACCCTAACCCTTACCCTTACCCTAACCCTAAGCCTAAACCTTACCCTTGCTGTGACCGTAAACCCTAACCTTAACCACAACCCTAAACCTAACCCTAACCCTAACCCTTACCCTTACACTAACCCTAACCATAAACCTAACCCTAACCCTAACCCTTACCCTATCCCTAACCCTAACCCTTACCCTAACTCTAAACCTAACCCTAACACTAACCTAACCTTTTCCCTTACCCTACCCTAACCCTAAAACTAACCCTAACCCTAACCATAACCATAACCTTAACCCTCACAATAACACTAACCCTAACCCTAAACCTTAGCCTTACACTAACCCTAACCCTAACCTTAATGCTATCCCTAAACCTAACCCTAACTCTTACCCTAAACCTAAGACTAACCCTAATCCTTACCCTAACCCTAACCGTAACCCTTACACTTTCCCTAACCCTAACCCTAACCCTAACCTTTACCCTTACCCTAACCCTAACCCTAACCCTAAACCTTATCCTTACCCTAAGCCTAATCCTAACCCTTACCCTAACCCTAAACCTAACCCTAACCCCAACCCTAACCCTTACCCTTACCCTAACCCTAACCCCAAACCTAACCCTAACCCTAACCCTAACGCAAACCCTAACCCTAACCTTACACTAACAGTAACCCTAACCCTAACCCAAAACCTAACCATAACCCTTTCTCTTACCATAACCCTAAACATATTCCTTACCCTAACCCTAAGTCTAACCCTAACCCTAACCCTTAGCCTAACCCTAAACCTAACCTGAAACCTAACCCCTAACCCTAACCCTAACCCTCACCCTAACCCTAACCCTAACCCTAACCCTAACCCTAAACCTAAACCTTACCCTAACCATAACCCTAACCCTAACCCTAACCCTAACCCTAATCCTAACCCTAAACTTAACCCCAACCCTAAACCTAACCCTAACCCTTACCCTTACCCTAACCCTAACCCCAAACCTAACCCTAACCCTAACCCTAACCCTAACGCAAACCCTAACCCTAACCTTACACTAACAGTAACCCTAACCCTAACCCAAAACCTAACCATAACCCTTTCTCTTACCATAACCCTAAACAAAATCCTTACCCTAACCCTAACTCTAACCCTAACCCTAACCCTAACCCTAACCCTAAACCTAACCTGCAACCTAACCCCTAACCCTAACCCTAACCCTCACCCTAACCCTAACCCTAACCCTAACCCTAACCCTAAACCTAAACCTTACCCTAACCATAACCCTAACCCTAACCCTAACCCTAACCCTAATCCTAACCCTAACCTTAACCCCAAACCTAAACCTAACCCTAACCCTTACCCTTACCCTAACCCTAACACTAACCCTAAACTTAACCCTAACCCTAAATCTTAATCTTACCCTAACCCTAACCCTAAACCTATCCCTAACCCTAACCCTAAGCCTTACCCTAACCCTAACTCTTACCCTAACCCTAACTGTAAATCTTACCCTAACAGTAACCCTAACCCTAACCTTACCCTAACAGTAACCCTGACCCTAACACAAAACCTAACCATAACCCTTTCTCTTACCATAACCCTAACCATAATCCTTACCCTAACGCTAACTCTAACCCTAACCCTAACCCTACCCCTTACACTTACCCTAACCCTAAGCCTAACCCTAACCCTAACACTTACCCTTACCTAACCCTACCCCTGACCCTAAACTTAACCTTATCATAACCCTAACCCTAACCCTAACCCTAAACCTAACCTTAACCCTTACCCTTACCCTAATCCTTCCCCTAACCCTAACCGTAATCCTAAACACTAACCCTAAACCTAACCCTTACCTTTACCCTAACCCTAACGCTAATCGAAAACCTAACCCTAACACTAATCCTAACCCTAACACTTACCCTTACCTAACCCTAACCCTAACCCTAACCCTTTCCACAACCCTACTCTAACCCTAAACCCTAACCCTAACCCTAACCCTAACACTCACCCTAACCCTAATCCTAACCCTAAACTTGCCCTAACAGTAACCCTAACCCTAACCCTAAACCTTACCTTTACCCTAACCCTAACCCTAACCTTAACCCCAACCCTAAACCTAACCCTAACCCTAACACTTACACTTAAACTAACCCTAAACATAAACCTAAGCCTAAACCTAACCCTAACCCTTACCCCATCCCTAATCCTAACCCTAACCCAAACCCTTACCCTAACTCTAAACCTAACCCTAACCCTAATCCTTACCCTAACCCTAACCCTAACCCCTAACCCTAAACCTAACGCTTACCCTTACCCTAAACCTAAACCTAAACCTAACCCTAACCCTAAACCTTACCCTAACCCTAAACATTACCCTAACCCTAAACTTAACCCTAACCCTTACCTTTACCCCAACTCTAACCCTAACCCTAACCCTAACACTAACCCTTACCCTTACCCTAAACATAACCCTAAACCTAACCCTAATACTAACCCTATCCCTAACACTAACCCTTACCCTAACCCTAACCCTAACCCTAAACCTAACCCTAACCTTAACCCTAACCCTTACCCTAACCTTAACCCTAACCCTAAACCTTGCCCTTACCCTAACCCTAACCCTAAACATAACCCTAACCCTTTCCCTTACCCTAACCCTAACCCTAAACTTAATGCTAACCCTAACCCTAACCCTAACCCTTACCCTAACCCTAACCCTAAACCTAATCCTTACACTAACCCTAATACTAACCCTAACCCTTACCCTTTCCCTAACCCTAACCCTAACCATAAACCTAACCTTAAACCTTACCCTTACCCTAACCCTAATCCTTACCATAAACCTAACCCTAACCCTAACCATAAACCTTGCCCTTACCCTAACCCTAACCCTAAATGTAACCCTAACCCTAACCCTAACCCTTACCCTTACCCTAACACTAACCTTAACCCCAAACCTTACCCTTACCCTAACCCTAACCCTAACATTAATGCTAACCCTAACCCTAACCCTAACCCTTACCCTAACCCTAAGACTATCCCTAAAACTTACCGTAACCCTAAACCTAACCCTAACCCTAAGAGTAACCCACCGTAACCCTAACCCTAACCCTAACACTTAGCCTTATCTAACCCTAACACTAACCCTAACCCTTACCATAACCCTAAACCTAACCCTAACCCTAACCCCTTGCACTAACCCTAGCCCTAAACATAACCATAACCCTTACCCTTACCCTAACCCTAACCCTTACCCTAAACCTAACCCTAACCCTTACCCTAACTATAACCCTAACCCTAACACATCACCCTAACCCTAACCCTAACACTCACCCTAACCCTAACCATAACCATAACCCTTACACTAACCCTAACCCTAACCCTCACCTTTACCATTATCCTAACCCTAACTCTACCATTAAAACCAACCCTAAACCTAACCCTAACCCTTACCCTTACCTTAACCCTAACTCTAACCCTAACCCTAAACCTTACCCTTACCCTAACCCTACCTCTAACCCTAGCCTTAACCCTAAACCCTAACCCTAAACCTAACCCTAACCATAACCCTAACCCTAACCCAAAACTTTATCCTTACCCTAAACCTAACCCTAACCCTTACCCTAAACCTAATCCTAACCCCATCCCTAACCCCTACCCTTACCCTAACCCTAACCCTAAACCTAACCCCAAACCTTACCCTAACCCTAACGCTAACCCTAACCCTAAACCTTACCCTAACACTAACCTTAACCCTAACCCTAACCAAACCCTATCCCTTTCTCTTACCATAACCCTAACCCTAACCCTTACACTTACCCTAACCCTAAACATAAACCTAACCCTAAACCTAACCCTAACCCTAACCCTTACCTTTACCCTAACCCTAAACCTAACTCTAACCCTAAACCTTATCCTTACACTAAACCTAACCCTAACCCTTACCCTAACCCTAAACCTAACCCTAACCCTATCCCTAACCCTTACCCTTACCCTAAACCTAAAACTAAACCTAACCCTAACCCTAAACCTAAACCTTACCCTGACCCTTACCATAACCCTAACCATAACCCTAAACCTAACCATAAACCTAACCCTTAACCTTACCCTAACCTTAACACTAAACCCAACCCTAAACCTAACCTTAACCCTTACCCTAACCCTAACTCTTAACCTAAACCTAACCCTGAACCTTACCCTTACACTAAACCTAACCCTAACCCTTACCGTAAACCAAACCCTAACCCTAAACCTAACCCTTACCCTTACCTTAACTCTATCTCTAACCCTAACACAAAACCTTACCCTTACCCTAACCCTAGATCTAACCCTAACAGTAACCCTAAACCCTAACCCTAACCCTAAACCTAACCCTTACCCTAAACCTTACCAACAAACTAACCTTAAACCTAACCCTAACCTAACCCTATACCTTTCTCTTACCATAACCCTAACCATAACCCTTACCCTAACCCTAACCCTAACCCTTACCCTAACCCTAACACTAACCCTAACCCTAACCCTAAAACTTACCCTAACCCTAACCATAACCCTAAAACTAACCCCTAACCCTAAACCTAACCCTAACCCTTACCCTTACCCTAACCCTAACCATGACCCTAAACCTTACCCTAACACTAACTCTAACCCTAACCCTTACCCTTACCCTAACCTTAACCCTAAACCTAATCCTAACCCTAACCGTTAACCTAACCCTTACCCTTACCCTAAACCTAATCCTAAACCTAACCGTAACCCAAACCCTAACCCCTAACCCTAAGCTTAACCCTAACCCTAACCCTTACCCTTACCCTAACCCTAACCCTTACCTCAATGCTAACCCTGACCCTAAACCTAACCCTTACCCTAACCATAACCCTAACCCTAACCCTATCCCCTAACCCTAACCTTAACCCGAACCCTAAACCTTACCCTTACCCTAAACCTAACCCTAACCCTTACCTTACCCTTTCCATAACCCTAACCCTAACCCTAACCCTTACCTTTACCCTAACCCTAAACCTAACTCTAACCCTAAACCTTATCTTTACCCTAAACCTAACCCTAACCCTTACCCTAACCCTAAACCTAACCCTAACCCTATCCCTAACCCTTACACTTACCCTAAACCTAAAACTAAACCTAACCCTAACGCTAAACCTAAACCTTACCCTAACCCTTACTATAAACCTAACCCTAACCCTAACCCTAAACCTAACCCTAAACCTAACCCTTAACCTTACCCTAACCTTAACACTAAACCCAACCCTAAACTTAACCCTAACCCTTACCCTAACCCTAACTCTTAACCTAAACCTAACCCTAATACTTACCCTTACCCTAAACCTAACCCTAAACATTACCGTAAACCTAATCCTAACCCTAACCCTTACCTTAACTCTAACTCTAACCCTAACACTAAACCTTACCCTTACCCTAACCCTACATCTAACCCTAACCCTAACCCTAATCCTAACCCTTACACTAAACCTTACCCACAAACTAACCTTAACCCTAACCCTAACCTAACCCTATCCCTTTCTCATACCATAACCCTAACCATAACCCTTACCGTAACCCTAACCCTAACCCTAACATTTACACTAACCATAACACTAACCCTAACCCTAACCCTAACCCTTACCCTAACCCTAACGCTAACCCTAACCCTAAAACTTACCCTAACCCTAACGCTAACCCTAAAACTAACCCCTAACCCTAAACCTAACATTAACCCTTACACTTACCCTAACCCTAACCCTAACCCTAACCCTAAACCTTACCCTAACTCTAACTCTAACCCTAAGCCTTACACTTACCCTAACCTTACCCCTAAACCTAATCCTAACCCTAACCCTAAATCTAACCCTTACCCTTACCCTACACATAACACTAAACCTAACCGTAACCCAAACCCTAATCCTAACCCCTAACCCTAACCTTAACCCTAACCCTAACCCTTACCCTTACCCTAACCCTAACCCTTACCTCAATGCTAACCCTAACCCTAAACCTAACCCTTACCCTAACCCTAAACCTAAACCTAACATTAACCCTAACCCTAACCCTAACCCTTACCCCAACCCTAATCCTAAGCCTTACCCTTACATTAAACCTACCCCTAAACCTAACCCTAAACCTTACCCTTACCCTAAACCTAACCTAACACTTACCCTATCCCTAATCCTAACCCTAAACGTAACCCTAAAACTTACACTTACCTTAACCCTAAACCTAAAACTAACCCTAATCCTAACACTTACCCTAACCCCTAACCCTAATCCTAACCCTTACCCTTACCCTAATACTAACCCCTAACCTTAACCTTAACCCTAATCCTTACCCTCATCCTAACCCTTACCCCTAACCCTAACCCTAACCCTAACCCATACCCTTAACATAAACCTAACCCTAACCCTAACCCTGACCCTAAACCTTACCCTACCCTAACTCTAACCCGAACCCTAACCCCTAACCCTAACCCTAACCCTCACCCTAACTCTAACCCTTACCCTTCCCCTAACCCTAACCCTAAACCTAACCGTAACTGTTACCCTTACCCTAAACCTAACCCTAACCCTAAACCTTACCCTAACCCTAAACATTACCCTAACCCTAAACTTAATCCTAACCCTAAACTTAACCCTAACGCTTACCCTTACCCTAACCCTAACCCTAACCCTAACCCTAACCCTAACCGTAACCCTTACCCTTACCCTAAACCTAACCCTAAACCTAACCCTAACACTAACCCTATCCCTAACCCTAACCCTTACCCTAACCCTAACCCTAACCCTAAACCTAACCCTAACCCTAACCCTAACACTTACCCTAACCCTAACCCTAAACCTTACCCTTACCCTAATCCTAACCCTAAACCTAAACCTAACCCTTTCCCTTACCCTAACCCTAACCCTAAACTTAATGCTAACCCTAACCCTAACCCTAACCCTTACCCTAACCTAACCCTAAACCTAATCCTTACCCTAACCCTAATCCTAAACCTAACCCTTACCCTTTCCCTAACCCTAACCCTAACCATAAACCTAACCTTAAACGTTACCATTACCCTAACCCTACTCCTTACCCTAAGCCTAACCCTAACCCTAACCCTAACCCTAACCCTAACCATAACCATAAACCTAGCCCTAATCGTATCCCTAACCCTAACTCTTACCGTAACCCTAAACCTAACCCTAACCCATACACTTACCCTAACCCTAACAATAAACTTAACCTCAACCCTAAACCTAACACTAACCCTAACACTAACCCTTACCCTTACCCTAACCATAACCCTAAACCTAACCCTAACCCTAAACCTAACACTTACCCTAACCCTAACCCTTACCCTTACCCTAATCCTAACCCTAACACCAACCCTAAACCTAACCCTTCCCCTAAACCTAACCCTAACCCTAAACCTAATCCTAACACTAACGCTAACACTTACCCTTACCCTAACCCTAACCCTACCCCTAACCCTTACCCTTACCTTAACCCTAACCCTCACCCTTACCCTTACCCTAACCCTAACCTTAACCTCAACCCTAATCCTAAAACTAACCCTAACCCTAACCTTAACCCTACATAACCCTAAACCTAACTCTTACCCTAACCCTAAACCTAACCCTTACCCTAACCCTAAACCTAATCCTAACACTTACCCTTACCCTAACCCTAACCCTAACCTTAACCCCAACCCTAAACCTAAAACTAACCCTAACCCTAACCCTAACAATAACCCTAACCCTTACGCTAACACTCACCCTAACCCTAAACCTAACCCTAACCCTTTCCCTTACCCTAACCCTAGCCCTAAACTTAATGCTAACCCTAACCCTAACCCTAACCTTACCCTAACCCTAACCCTAAACGTAATCCTTACCCTAACCCTAATACTAACCCTAACCCTTACCCTTTCCCTAACCCTAACCCTAACCTTAAACCTAACCTTAAACCTTACTGTTACCCTAACCCTAATCCTTACTCTAACCCTAAACCTAACCCTAACCCTAAACCTTGCCCTTACCCTAACCCTAACCATAAACATAACCCTAACCGTAACCCTAACCCTTACCCTTACCCTAACCCTAACTTTAATCCCAAACCTTACCCTTACCCCAACCCTAACCCTAACATTAATGCTAACCCTAACCCTAAACCTAACCCTTACCCTAACCCTTAGACTATCCCTAAACCTTACCCTAACCCTAACCCTAACCCTAACCCTAACCCTAACCCTAACCCTAACCCTTACCCTAACCCTAACGCTAACCCTAACGCTAAAACTTACCCTAACCCTAAAACTAACCCCTAACCCTAAACCTAACCCTAACCCTTACCATTACCCTAACCCGAACAGTAATCCTAACCCTAACCCTAAACCTTACTCTAACTCTAACTCTAACCCTAACCCTTACCCTTACCCTAACCTTAACCCTAAACCTAATCCTAACCCTAAACCTAAACCTAACCCTTACCCTTACCCTAACCCTAACCCTAAACCTTACCCTAAACCTAAACCTAACATTAACCCTAACCCTAACCCTAACCCTTACCCTATCTCTAATCCTAAGCCTTACCCTTACATTAAACCTACCCCTAAACCTAACCCTAAACCTTACCCTTACCCTAAACCTAACCTAACCCTTACCCTATCCCTAACCCTAAACGTAAACGTAACCCTAACACTTACACTTACCTTAACCCTAAACCTAAAACTAACCCTAATCCTAACACTTACCCTAACCCCTAACCCTAATCCTATCCCTTACCCTTACCCTAACACTAACCCCTAACCTTAACCTTAACCCTAATCCTTACCCTCATCCTAACCCTTACCCCTAAACCTAACATTAACCCTAACCCATACCCTTACCATAAACCTAACCCTAACCCTAACCCTGACCCTAAACCTTACCCTACCCTAACTCTAACCCGAACCCTAACTCCTAACCCTAACCCTAACCCTCACCCTAACTCTAACCCTAACCCTTCCCCTAACCCTAATCCTAAACCTAACCCTTACCCTTACCCTAAACCTAACAATAAACTTAACCCCAACCCTAAACCTAACCGTAACTCTTACCATTACCCTAAACCTAAGCCTAAACCTAACCCTTACCCTAAACCTAACCCTAAACTTAATGCTAAGCCTAAAACTAGCCCTAACCCTAACACTTACCCTAACTCTAAACCTAACCCTAACCCTAACCCTTACCCTTACCCTAACCCCAACCCTAAACCTAACCGTAACTCTTACCATTACCCTAAACCTAAGCCTAAACCTAACCCTTACCCTTACCCTAACAATAACCTTAAACCTAACTCTAACCCTAACCCTAACCCTAATCCTTACCCTTACCCTGAACCTAACCCTAACCCTAAACCTAACCCTAACCCTTTCCATTACCCTAACCATAACCTTAATGCTAACCCTAACCGTAACCCTAAACCTAAACCTTACCCTACCCGTAACCCTAACCCTAATCCTTACCCTAACCCTAACCCTAACCCTAATCCTTACCCTAACCCTAATCCTAACCCTAACCCTTAATCTTTCCCTAACCCTAACCCTAACCATAACCCTAAACCTCAACCGTACCCTTACCCTAACCCTAACCCTTAACTTAACCCTAACTCTAACCCTAACTCTAACCCTAAAACTTACCCTTAACATAAACCTAAACCTAACCCTTACCTTAACCCTAACCCTAACCATAACCCTAACCCTAACCCTAACCCTTACCCTAACCCTAAACCTAACCCTAACCCTAACCCTAACCCTTACCCTTACCATAACAATGACCCTAAACCTAACTCTAACCCTAACCCTAACCCTAACCCTTACCCTAACCCTAAGACTATCCCAAAACCTTACCCTAACCCTAACCCTAAGCCTAACCCTTACCCTTTCCCTAACCCTAACCCTAACCCTAACCCTAAGACTAACCCTAACCCTAACCCGAACCCTAACCCTAACCATAACACTTACACTTATCTAAACCTAACACTAACCCTAACCCTTACCCTAACCCTAAACCTAACCCTAATCCTAACCCTAACCCTTACCCTTACCCTAACCCTAACCTTAACCCCAAACCTTACCCTTACCCTAACACTAACCCTAACCTTAATGCTAACCCTAAACCTAAACCTAACCCTTACCCTAACCCTAAGACTATCCCTAAACCTTACCCTAACCCTAAACCTAAGCCTAACCCTTACCCTTTCCCTAACCCTAACCCTAAGCCTAACCCTAAGCCTAACCCTAACCCTAACCCGAACCCTAACCCTAACCATAACACTTACACTTATCTAAACCTAATACTAACCCTAACCCTTACCCTTACCCTAAACCTTACCCTAACCCTAACCCCTAACCCTAACCCTAACCCTACACATAACCCTAACCCTTAGCCTTACCCTAACCCAAACCCTAAACCTAACACTTACCCTAAACCTAAACCTAACCCTTACCCTAACCATAACCCTAACCCTAACACCTAACCCTAACCCTAACCCTATCACTCACACTAACCCTAACCATAACCATAAGCATTACACTAACCCTAACCCTAACCCTCACCTTTACCATTATCCTAACCCTAACTCTAACCTGAAACCCAACCCTAAACCTAACCCTAACCCTTACCCTTACCTTAACCCTAACTCTAAACCTAACCCTAAACCTTACCCTTACCCTAACCCTAGCTCTAACCCTAGCCCTAACCCTAAACCCTAACCCTAATTCTAACCCTAACCCTTACCCTTACCCTAACCCTAACCATAATCTTAACCCTAACCCTAACACTAACCCTAACCCTAAACCTTACCCTTACCCTAATCCTAACCCTAACCCTAACACTAAAACTAACCCTCACTCTAACCCTAACCGCTTCCCTTTCTCTAACCCTTACCCCAAACTTAACCCTAACCCAAACCCTAATCCTTACCCTTACCCTAACCTAACCCTAACCCTTAACCTTATCCTTACCCTAACCCTAACCCTAACCCTAACCCTAAACCTTATACCTAACCCTAACTGTAACCCTAACACTTACCCTTACCCTAACCCTAACCATAATCCAAAGCCTAACACTTACCCTCAACCTAACCCTTACCCTTACCGTAACCTTAAACCTAAACCTAACCCTTACCCTTACCCTAACCCTAACCTTAATGCTAACCCTAACGCTAACCCTTACTCTAACCCTAACCCTAACCCTACCTCTTAGCCGAACCCTAACCCTAACCCTAACCTTAAACCTAACCCTTACCCTTACCCTAACCGTAACCCTAAACTTAACCGTAACCCTAACCCTAAACCTAACCCTTACCCTTACCCTAACCCTAACCCTAAACCTCACCCTACCCTAACCCTAACACTAACCCCTAACCCTATCCCTAAACCTTACCCTTACCCTAACCCTAACCCCTAAACTTAACCCTAATTCTAACCCTAACCCTAAACCTTACCCTTACCCTAAACCTAACCCTAACCCTTACCCTATCCCTAACCCTAACCCTAACCTTAACCTAACCCTTACACTTACCTTAACCCTAACCCTAAACTTAGCCTTAACCCTAAACCCTAACCCTAAACCTAAACCTTACCCTTACCCTAACCCTAATCCTAACCCTAATCTTTACCCCTAACTCTAACCCTAACACTTACCCTTACCCTTACTCTAACACTAACCCTAACCCTAAACCTCACCCTACCCTAACCCTAACACTAACCCCTAACCCTATCCCTAAACCTTACCCTTACCCTAACCCTAACCCCTAAACTTAACCCTAATTCTAACCCTAACCCTAAACCTTACCCTTACCCTAAACCTAACCCTAACCCTTACCCTATCCCTAACCCTAACCCTAACCTTAACCTAACCCTTACACTTACCTTAACCCTAACCCTAAACTTAGCCTTAACCCTAAACCCTAACCCTAAACCTAAACCTTACCCTTACCCTAACCCTAATCCTAACCCTAATCTTTACCCCTAACTCTAACCCTAACACTTACCCTTACCCTTACTCTAACACTAACCCTAACCCTAAACCTAACCCTAACACTTTCTCTCACCCTAACCATAACCCTAACGCTAACACTAAAACTAACCCTAAACCCTAACCCTAACCCTAACCCTTACCCTTACCCTTACCCTAATCCTAACGCTAATCCTAAACCCTAACCCTAACCCTTACCCTAACGCTAAATCTTACCCTAACCCTAACCCCTAACCCTAACCCTTACCCTAACCCTAACTCTAACCCTTACCCTTACCCTAATTCTAACCCTAACCAAAACCCTTACCCTAACCCTAAACCGAACCCTAACCCTAACCCTTACCCTTACCCTAACAATAACCCTAAACCTAACTCTAACCCTAACCCTAACTCTAATCCTTACCCTTACCCTGAACCTAACCCTAACCCTAAACCTAACCCTAACCCTTTCCGTTACCCTAACCCTAACCATAACCTTAATGCTAACCCTAACCGTAACCCTAAACCTAAACCTTACCCAACCCGTAACCCTAACCCTAATCCTTACCCTAACCCTAACCCTAACCCTAATCCTTACCCTAACCCTAATCCTAACCCTAACCCTTACACTTTCCCTAACCCTAAGCCTAACCATAACCCTAAACCTCAACCTTACCCTTACCCTAACCCTAACCCTTAACTTAACCCTAACTCTAACCCTAACTCTAACCCTAAAACTTACCCTTACCGTAAACCTAAACCTAAACCTTACCTTAACCCTAACCCTAACCATAATCCTAACCCTAACCCTAACCCTTACCCTAACCCTTACCCTTACCCTAACCCTAACCCTATACCTCACCCTACCCTAACCCTAACACTAACCCCTAACCCTATCCCTAATCCTTACCCTTACCGTAACCCTAACCCCTAAACTTAACCCTAACCCTAACCCTAACCCTAAACCTTACCCTTACCCTAAACCTAACCCTAACCCTTACCCTATCCCTAACCCTAACCCTAACCTTAACGTAACCCTTACACTTACCTTAACCCTAACCCTAAACTTAGCCTTAACCTAAACCCTAACCCTAAACCTAAACCTTACCCTTACCCTAACCCTAATCCTAACCCTAATATTTACCCCTAACTCTAACCCTAACACTAACCCTTACCCTTACTCTAACACTAACCCTAACCCTAAACCTAACCCTAACACTTTCTCTCACCCTAACCATTACCCTAACGCTAACACTAAAACTAAACCTAAACCCTAACCCTAACCCTTACCCTTACCCTTACCCTAATCCTAACGCTAATCCTAAACCCTAACCCTAACCCTTACCCTAACCCTAAATCTTACCCTAACCCTAACCCCTAACCCTAACCCTTAGCCTAACCCTAACTCTAACCCTTACCCTTACCCTAATTCCAACCCTAACCCTAACCCTTACCCTAACCCTAAACCGAACCCTAACCCTAACCCTTACCCTTACCCTAACAATAACCCTAAACCTAACTCTAACCCTAACACTAACCCTAATCCTTACGCTTACTCTGAACCTAACCCTAACCCTAAACCTAACCCTAACCCTTTCCATTACCCTAACCCTAACCCTAACCTTAATGCTAACCCTAACCGTAACCCTAAACCTAAACCTTACCCTACCCGTAACCCTAACCCTAATCCTTACCCTAACCCTAACCCTAACCCTAATCCTTACCCTAACCGTAATCCTAACCCTAACCCTTACCCTTTCCCTAACCCTAACCCTAACCATAACCCTAAACCTCAACCTTACCCTTACCCTAACCCTAACCCTTAACTTAACTCTAACTCTAACCCTAACTCTAACCCTAAAACTTACAATTACCGTAAACCTAAACCTAACCCTTACCTTAACCCTAACCCTAACCATAACCCTAACCCTTACCCTAACCCTAAACCTAACCCTAACCCTAACCCTTACCCTTACCATAAAAATGACCCTAAACCTAACTCTAACCCTAACCCTAACCCTAACCCTTACCCTAACCCTAACCCTAACGCTGACCTTACCCTAACCCTAACCCTAACCCTATCCCCTAACCCTAACCCTAATAATTACCCTTACCCTAACCCTAACGCTAATCCTAAAACCTAACCCTAACACTAACCCTAACCCTAACACTTACTCTTACCTAAACCTAACCCTAACCCTAAACGTTTCCCCTACTCTAACACTAACCCTAACTCCTAACCCTAACCCTAACGCTCACCCTAACCCTAACCCTAAACCTAACCCTTGCCCTAAACCTAACCCTAAGCCTAAACCTTACCATTGCTATGACCGTAACCCTAACCTTAACCACAACCCTAAACCTAACCCTAACCCTAACCCTTACCCTTACCTTAACCCTATCCATAAACCTAACCCTAACCCTAACCCTAACCCTTACCCTATCCCTAACCCTAACCCTTACCCTAACTCTAAACCTAACCCTAACACTAACCCTAACCGTTTCCCTTACCCTACCCTAACCCTAAACCTAACCTTAACCCTCACAATAACACTAACCCTAACCCTAAACCTTACCCTTTCCCTAACCCTAAACCTAACCCTAACCCTTACCCTTACCATAACCCTAACCCTAACCCCAACCCTTACCCTTACACTAACCCTAACCCTAACCTTAATGCTATCCCTAAACCTAACCCTAACTCTTACCCTAAACCTAAGACTAACCCTAAACCTTACCCTAACCCTAACCGTAACCCTTACACTTTCCCTAACCCTAACCCTAACCCTAACCTTTACCCTTACCCTAACCCTAACCCTAACCCTAACCCTAAACCTTATCCTTACCCTAATCCTAACCCTAACCCTTACCCTACCCCTAAACCTAACCCTAACCCTAACGCAAACCCTAACCCTAACCTTACACTAACAGTAACCCTAACCCTAACCCAAAACCTAACCATAACCCTTTCTCTTACCATAACCCTAAACATAATCCTTACCCTAACCCTATCTCTAACCCTAACCCTAACCCTTAACCTAACCCTAACCCTAACCTGAAACCTAACCCCTAACCCTAAACCTAACCCTCACCCTAACCCTAACCCTAACCCTAACCCTAAACCTAAACCTTACCCTAACCATAACCCTAACCCTAACCCTAACCCTAACCCTAACCCTAATCCTAACCCTAACGTTAACCCCAGCCCTAAACCTAACCCTAACCCTTACCCTTACCCTAACCCTAACACTAACCCTAAACCTAACCCTAACCCTAAATCTAAATCTTACCCTAACCCTAACCCTAAACCTAACCCTAACCCTAACCCTAAGCCTTACCCTAACCCTAACTCTTACCCTAACCCTAACTGTAAATCTTACCCTAACAGTAACCCTAACCCTAACCTTACCCCAACAGTAACCCTAACCCTAACCCAAAACCTAACCATAACCCTTTCTCTTACCATAACCCTAACCATAATCCTTACCCTAACCCTAACTCTAATCCTAACCCTACCCCTTACCCTTACCCTAAACCAAAGCCTAACTCTAACCCTAACACTTAACCTTACCCTAACCCTTCGCCTAACCCTAACCGTAATCCTAAACACTAACCCTAACCCTAACCCTTACCCTTACCCTAACCCTGACGCTAATCGTAAACCCTAACCCTAACACTAACCCTAACCCTAACACTTACCCTTACCTAACCCTAACCCTAACCCTAACCCTTTCCACAACCCTACCCTAACCCTAACGCTAACCATAACGCTCACCCTAACCCTAATCCTAACCCTAAACTTGCCCTAACCCTAACCCTAACCCTAACCCTAAACCTTACCTTTACCCTAACCCTAACCCTAACCTTTACCCCAACCCTAAACCTAACCCTAACCCTAACCCTAACCCTTACCCTATCCCTAATCCTAACCCTAACCCAAACCCTTACCCTAACTCTAAACCTAACCCTAACCCTAACTCTAACCTTTTCCCTTATCCTAACCCTACCCCTAAACCTAACCCTAACCCTAAACTTTACCATAATCCAAACCTTAACCCTTACCCTAACCCTAAACCTAACCCTAACCCTAACCCTAACCCTTACCCTTAGCCTAACAATAACCCTAACCCTAACCCTAACCCTAACCCTAAACTTCACCCTAACCCTAACCCTAACTCTAACCATTACCCTTACCCTAACCCTAACACTAACCCTTACCCTTACCCTCACGCTAACCTTATCCTGAACCTAACCGTAACCCTTACCCTACCCTAACCCTAACACTTACCCATATCCTAACCCTAACCGTAAACCTTACCCATACCCTAACCCTAAACCTTACCCTAACCCTAACCCTAACCCTTACCCTAACCCTAACCTCAACATAACCTAACCCTAACCCTTATACTTACCCTAACCCTAACCACAAACCTAACCATAAACCTAACTCAAAAACTTACTCTTAACCTAACCCTAACCCTAAACTTAATGGTAACCCTAACCCTAACCCTATCCCTAACCCTTACCCAAACCCTTACCCTAACCCTGACCCTATCCTAACCATAACATTAACCCTAACCCTAACCCTAACCCTAACGCTAAGCCATACCCTTACGCAAACCCTAATCATAACACTAAACCTAACACAAACCCTAACCCTAAACCTAACCCTAACCCTAACCCTAACCCTAACACATTCTCTTACCCTAACCCTAAACATAACCATAAACCTAACCCTATTCGTAACCCTAACCCTAACTCTTACCCTAACCCTAAACCTAACCCTAACCCTTACCCTTACCCTAACCCTAACCCTAAACTTAACCTCAACCCTAAACCTAACACTAACCCTAACCCTTACCCTTACCCTAACCCTAACCCTAATCTTAATGCTAACCCTAACCCTAACCCTAAACCTAACACTTACCCTAACCCTAACCCTAACCCTTACCCTTACCCTAATCCTAACCCTAACACCAACCCTAAACCTAACCCTTCCCCTAAGCCGAACCCTAAACCTAAACCTAATCCTAACCCTAACGCTAACCCTTACCCTTACCCTAACCCTAACCCTAACCCTAAACCTTACCCTTACCTTAACCCTAACCCTCACCCTTACCCTTACCCTAACCCTAACCTTAACCTCAACCCTAAACCTAAAACTAACCCTAACCCTATACATAACACTAAACCTAACTCTTACCCTAACCCTAAACCTAATTCTTACCATAACCCTAAACCTAACCCTAACCCTTACCCTTACCCTAACCCTAACCCTAACCTTAACCCCAACCCTAAACCTAAAACTAACCCTAACCCTAACCCTAAATCTAACCCTAACAATAACCCTAACCCTTACGCTAACACTCACCCTAACCCTTACCCTTACCCTAATCCTAACCCTAACCCCAACCTTAACCCTAACACTTACCCTAACCCTAACCTTAATCCCAACCCTAAAAGTAATCCTAACCCTTACCCTTCTACTAAGTCTAAACGTAAACCTAACCCTAACCCTAACCCTAAACCTTATCCTCACCCTTACAATTACCCTTACCCTTACCCTAACCCTAACCCTAAACTTAACCCTAACTCTTACCCTTACACTAACCCTAACCCTAACCCTAACCCTAAACCTATCCCTAACCCTAACCCTAACCCTTAAACTTACCCTAACTCTAAACCTAACCCTAACCCTAACCCTTACCCTAACCCTGACCCTTACCATAACCCTAACCCTAACCCTAACCCTAACCCTAAACCTAACCCTTAACCTTACCCTAACCTTAACACTAAACCCAACCCTAAACCTAACCCTAACCCTTACCCTAACCCCTAACTCTTAACCTAAACCTCACCCTAAACCTTAACCTTACCCTAAACCTAACCCTAACCCTTACCGTAAACCTAACCCTACCCCTAACCCTAACCCTTACCTTAACTCTAACTCTAACGCTAACACTAAACCTTACCCTTACCCTAACCCTAGATCTAACCCTAACCCTAACCCTAAACCCTAACCCTAACCCTAAACCTAAACCTTACCCTAAACCTTACCCACAAACTACCCTTAACCCTAACCCTAACCTAACCCTATCACTTTCTCTTACCATAACCCTAACCATAACCCTTACCCTAACCCTAACACTAACCCTATCCCTAACCCTAAACCTTACCCTAACCCTAACGCTAACCATAACCCTAAAACTTACCCTAACCCTAACCCTAACCCTAAAACTAACCCTAACCCTAAACCTAACCCTAACCCTTACCCTTACCCTAACCCTAACCCTAACCCTAAACCTTACCCTAACTCTAACTCTAACCCTAAACCTTACCCTTACCCTAACCTTAACCCTAAACCTAATCCTAACCCTAACCCTAAACCTAACCCTTACCCTTACCCTAACCCTAACCCTAAAACTAACCGTAACCCAAACCATAACCCTTACCCTAACCCTAACCCTAAATCTAACCCTAACCCTTACCCTTACCCTAACCCTAACCCTTACCTCAATGCTAACCCTAACCCTAAACCTAACCCTTACCATAACCGTAACCCTAAACCTAACCGTAACACTAACCCTAACCCTATCCTCTAACCCTAACCTTAACCCTAACCCTAACCCTTACCCTTACCCTAACCGTAACCCTAATCTTAATGCTAACCCTAACCCTAACCCTAACCCTTACCCTAACCCTAAACCTAAACCTAACATTAACCCTAACCCTAACCCTAACCCTTTCCCTAACCCTAACCCTAACCATAAACCTAACCTTAAACCTAACCCTAACCCTAACCCTAACCCTTACCCTTACCCTAACACTAACCTTAACCCCAAACCTTACCCTTACCCTAACCCTAACCCTAACATTAATGCTAACCCTAACCTTAACCCTAACCCTTACCCTAACCCTAAGAATACCCTAAACCTTACCCTAACCCTAAACCTAACCCTAACCCTAAGAGTAACCCTAACCGTAACCCTAACCCTAACCCTAACACTTACCCTTATCTAACCCTAACACTAACCCTAACCCTTACCATAACCCTAAACCTAACCCTAACCCTAACCCCTTACACTAACCCTAACCCTAAACATAACCATAACCCTTACCCTTATCCTAACCCTAACCCTTACCTCAATGCTATTCCTAACCCTAAACCTAACCCTTACCCTAACCCTAAACCTAAACCTAACCCTAACACTAAACCTAACCGTAACCCTAACCCTAACCCTATCCCCTAACCCTAACCTTAACCCTAACCCTAACCCTTACCCTTACCCTAACCCTAACCCTAACCTTAATGCTAACCCTAAACCTAACCCTAACCCTTACCCTAATCCTAAACCTAAACCTAACATTAACCCTAACCCTAACCCTTACCCTAACCCTAATCCTAAGCCTTACCCTTACATTAAACCTACCCCTAAAACTAACCCTAAACTTACGCTTACCCTAAACCTAACCCTAAACCTAACCCTAAACCTAAACCTTACCCTAACCCTAAACATTACCCTAACCCTAAACTTAATCCTAACCCTAAACTTAACCCTAACCCTTACCCTTACCACAACTCTAACCCTAACCCTAACCCTAACCCTAACCCTAACCCTTACCCTTACCCTAAACGTAACCCTAAACATAACCCTAATACTAACCCTATCCCTAACACTAACCCTTACCCTAACCCTAAACCTAACCCTAATCCTAACCCTAACCCTTACCCTAACCCTAACTTTAACCCTAACCCTAAACCTTGCCCTTATCCTAACCCTAACCCTAAACGTAACCCTAACCCTTTCCCTTACCCTAACCCTAACCCTAACCTTAATGCTAACCCTAAACCTAACCCTAACCCTTACCCTAACCCTAAACCTAAACCTAATATTAACCCTAACCCTTGCCCTAACCCTAACCCTAAACCTAATCCTTACCCTAACCCTAATACTAACCCTGACCCTTACCCTTTCCCTAACCCTAACCCTAACCATAAACCTAACCTTAAACCTTACCCTTACCCTAACCCTAATCCTTACCATAATCCTAACCCTATCCCTAACCCTAAACCTTGCCCTTACCCTAACCCTAACCCTAAACCTAACCCTAACCCTAACCCTAACCCTAATCCTTACCCTTACCCTAACACTAACCTTAACCCCAAACCTTACCCTTACCCTAACCCTAACCCTAACATTAATGCTAACCCTAACCTTAACCCTAACCCTTACCCTAACCCTAAGAATACCCTAAACCTTACCCTAACCCTAAACCTAACCCTAACCCTAAGAGTAACCCTAACCGTAACCCTAACCCTAACCCTAACACTTACCCTTATCTAACCCTAACACTAACCCTAACCCTTACCATAACCCTAAACCTAACCCTAACCCTAACCCCTTACACTAACCCTAACCCTAAACATAACCATAACCCTTACCCTTATCCTAACCCTACCCCTTACCTCAATGCTATTCCTAACCCTAAACCTAACCCTTACCCTAACCCTAACCCTAAACCTAACCCTAACAGTAAACCTAACCATAACCCTAACCCTAACCCTATCCCCTAACCCTAACCTTAACCCTAACCCTAACCCTTACCCTTACCCTAACCCTAACCCTAAACTTAATGCTAACCCTAACCCTAACCCTAACCTTTACCCTAACCCTAAACCTAAACCTAACATTAACCCTAACCCTAACCCTAACCCTTACCCCAACCCTAATCCTAAGCCTTACCCTTACATTAAACCTACCCCTAAACCTAACCCTAAACCTTACCCTTACCCTAAACCTAACCTAACCCTTACGCTATCCCTAACCCTAACCCTAAACATAACCCTAACACTTACACTTACCTTAACACTAAACCTAACACTGACCCTAATCCTAACACTTACCCTAACCCCTAACCCTAATCCTAACCCTTACCCTTACCCTAACACTAACCCCTAACCTTAACCTTAACCCTAATCCTTACCCTCATCCTAAATCTTACCCCTAACCCTAACCCTAACCCTTACCCATACCCTTACCATAAACCTAACCCTAACCCTAACCCTGACCCTAAACCTTACCCTAACCCTAACCCTAACTCTAACCCTTACCCTTCCCCTAACCCTAATCCTAAACCTAACCGTTACCCTTACCCTAACCCTAACAATAAACTTAACCCCAAACGTAAACCTAAGCGTAACTCTTACTCTTACCCTAAACCTAACCCTAAACCTAACCCTAACACTAAACCTTACCCTAACGCTAAACATTACCCTAACCCTAAACTTAATCCTAACCCTAAACTTAACCCTAACACTTACCCTTACCCCAACTCTAACCCTAAACCTAACCCTAAACCTAACCCTTACCCTTACCCTAAACATAACCCTAAACCTAACCCTAATACTAACCCTATCCCTAACACTAACCCTTGGCCTAAACCTAACCCTAACCCTAAACCGAACCCTTACCCTAACCCTAACCCTTACCCTAACCCTAACCTTAACCCTAAGCCTAAACCTTGCCCTTACCCTAACCCTAACCCTAAACGTAACCCTAACCCTTTCCCTTACCCTAACCCTAACACTAAACTTAATGCTAACCCTAACCCTAACCCTAACCATTACCCTAACCCTAACCCTAAACCTAATCCTTACCCTAACCCTAATACTAACCCTAACACTTACCCTTTCCCTAAACCTAACCCTAACCATTAACCTAACCTTAAACCTTACCCTTACCCTAACCCTAATCCTTACCATAACCCTAACCCTAACCCCAACCCTAAATCTTGACCTTACCCTAACCCTAACCCTAAACGTAACCCTAACCCTAACCCTAACCCTTACCCTTACCCTAACACTAACCTTAACCCCAAACCTAACCCTTACCCTAACCCTAACCCTAACATTAATGCTAACCCTAACCCTAACCCTAACCCTTACCCTAACTCTAATACTATCCCTAAACCTTACCCTAACCCTAAACCTAACCCTAACCCTAAGAGTAACCCTAACCGTAACCCTAACCCTAACCCTAACACTTACCCTTATCTAACCCTAACACTAACCCTAACCCTTACCATAACCCTAAACCTAACCCTAACCCTAACCCCTTACACTAACCCTAACCCTAAACATAACCATAAGCCTTACCCTAACCCTAACCCTTACCCTAAACCTAACCCTAACCCTTACCCTAACCATAACCCTAACCCTAACACCTCACCCTAACCCTAACCCTAACACTCACCCTAACCCTAACCATAACCATAACCCTTACACTAACCCTAACCCTAACCCTCACCTTTACCATTATCCTAACCCTAACTCTAACCTTAAAACCAACCCTATACCTAACCCTAACCCTAACCCTTACCCTAACCCTACCTCTAACCCTAGCCTTAATCCTAAACCCTAAACCTAACCCTAACCCTAACCCTTACCCTTACCCTAAACCTAACCATAACCCTAACCCTAACAAAAAACTTTATCCTTACCCTAAACCTAACCCTAACCCTTACCCTAACCCTAATCCTAACCCCATCCCTAACCCTTACCCTTACCCTAACCCTAACCCTAAACCTAACCCTAACCCTAACCCTAAACCTAACCCCAAACCTTACCCTAACCCTAACGCTAACCCTAACCCTAAACCTTACCCTAACACTAACCTTAACCCTAACCCTAACCAAACCCTATCCCTTTCTCTTACCATAACCCTAACCCTAACCCTTACCCTTACCCTAACCCTAAACATAAACCTAACCCTAAACCTAACCCTAACACTAACCCTTACCTTTACCCTAACCCTAAACCTAACACTAACCCTAATCCTTATCCTTACACTAAACCTAACCCTAACCCTTACCCTAACCCTAAACCTAACCCTAACCCTAACCCTATCCCTAACCCTTGCCCTTACCCTAAACCTAAAACTAAACCTAACCCTAACCCTAAACCTAAACCTTACCCTGACCCTTACCATAACCCTAACCCTAACCCTAAACCTAACCCTAAACCTAACCCTTAACCTTACCCTAATCTTAACACTAAACCCAACCCTAAACCTAACCCTAACCCTTACCCTAACCCTAACTCTTAACCTAAACCTAACCCTAAACCTTACCCTTACCCTAAACCTAACCCTAACCCTTACCGTAAACCTAACCCTAACCCTGACCCTAACCCTTACCCTTACCTTACTCTATCTCTAACCATAACACAAAACCTTACCCTTACCCTATCCCTAGATCTAACCCTAACCGTAACCCTAAACCCTAACCCTAACCCTAAACCTAACCCTTACCCTAAACCTTATCCACAAACTAACCTTAACCCTAACCCTAACCTAACCCTATCCCTTTCTCTTACCATAACCGTAAGCATAACCCTTACCCTAACCCTAACCCTAACCCTAACCCTTACCGTAACCCTAACACTAACCCTAACCCTAACCCTAACCCTTACCCTAACCCTAACGCTAACCCTAACCCTAAAACTTACCCTAACCCTAACCCTAACCCTAAAACTAACCCCTAACCCTAAACCTAACACTAACCCTTACCCTTACCCTAACCCTAAACCTTACCCTAACTCTAACTCTAACCCTAACCCTTACCCTTACCCTAACCTTAACCCTAAACCTAATCCTAACCCTAACCCTAACCCTAAACCTAACCCTAAACCTTACCCTAACCCTAAGGCTAACCATAACCCTAAACCTTACCCTAACACTAACCTTAACCGTAACCCTAAACAAACCCTATCCCTTTCTCTTACCATAACCCTAACCCTAACCCTTACTCTTTCCCTAACCTTAATCATAAACCTAACCCTAACCCTAACCCTAACCCTAACCCTTACCTTTACCCTAACCCTAAACCTAACTCTAACCCTAAACTTTATCCTTACACTAAACCTAACCCTAACCCTTACCCTAACCCTAAACCTAACCCTAACCCTATCCCTAACCCTTACCCTTACCCTAAACCTAAAACTAAACCTAACCCTAACCCTAACCCTAAACCTAACCCTAAACCTAACCCTTAACCTTACCCTAACCTTAACACTAAACCCAACCCTAAACCTAAACCTAACCCTTATCCCAAACCTAACTCTTAACCTAAACCTAACCCTAAACCTTACCCTTACCGTAAACCTAACCCTAACCCTTACCGTAAACCTAACCCTAACCCTAACACTTACCCTTACCTTAACTCTATCTCTAACCCTAACACAAAACCTTACCCTTACCCTAACCCTAGATCTAACCCTAACCGTAACCCTAAACCCTAAACCTAACCCTAAACCTAACCCTTACCCTAAACCTTATACACAAACTAATCTTAACCCTAACCCTAACCTAACCCTATCCCTTTCTCTTACCATAACCCTTACCCTAACCCTAACCATAACTCTTACCCTAACCCTAACCCTAACCCTAATCCTTACCCTAACCCTAACACTAACCCTAACCCTAACCCTAACCCTTACCCTAACCCTAACGCTAAACCTAACCCTAAAACTTACCCTAACCCTGACCCTAACCGTAAAACTAACCCCTAACCCTAAACCTAACCCTAACCCTTACCCTTACGCTAACCCTAACCCTAACCCTAACCCTAAACCTTAGCCTAACTCTAACTCTAACCCTAACCCTTACCCTTACCATAACCTTAACCCTAAACCTAATCCTAACCCTAACCCTAAACCTAACCCTTACCCTTACCCTAACCCTAACCCTAAACCTAACCATAACCCAAACCCTAACCGTAACCCCTAACCCTAACCTTAACCCTAACCCTAACCCATACCCTTACCCTAACCCTAACCCTTACCTCAATGCTAACCCTAACCCTAAACCTAACCCTTACCCTAACCATAAGCCTAAACCTAACCCTAACACTAAACCTAACCGTAACCGTAACCATAACCCTATCCCCTAACCCTAACCTTAACCCTAACCCTAACCCTTACCCTTACCCTAACCCTAACCCTAACCTTAATGCTAACCATAACCCTAACCCTAACCCTTACCCTAACCCTAAACCTAAACCTAACATTAACCGTAACCCTAACCCTAACCCTAATCCTAAGCCTTACCCTTACATTAAACCTACCCCTAAACCTAACCCTAAACCTTACCCTTACCCTAAACCTAACCTAACCCTTACCCTATCCCTAACCCTAACCCTAAACGTAACCCTAACACTTACACTTACCTTAACCCTAAACCTAAAACTAACCCTAATCCTAACACTTACCCTAACCCCTAACCCTAATCCTAACCCTTACCCTTACCCTAACACTAACCCCTAACCTTAACCTTAACCCTAATCCTTACACTCATCCTAACCCTTACCCCTAACCCTAACCCTAACCCAAACTCATACCCTTACCATAAACCAAACCCTAACCCTAACCCTGACCCTAAACCTTACCCTAACCCTAACTCTAACCCGAACCCGAACCCCTAACCCTAACCCTAACCCTCACCCTAACTCTAACCCTTACCCTTCCCCTAACCCTAATCCTAAAACTAATCCTTACCCTTACCCTAAATCTAACAATAAACTTAACCCCAACCCCAAACCTAACCGTAACTGTTACCCTTACCCTAAACCTAACCCTAAACCTAACCCTAACCCTAAACCTTACCCTAACCCTAAACATTACCCTAACCCTAAACTTAATCCTAACCCTAAACTTAACCCTAAGGCTTACCCTTACCCTAACTCTAACCCTAAACCTAACCCTAACCGTAACCCTTACCCTTACCCTAACCCTAACCCTAAACCTAACCCTAACACTAACCCTATCCCTAACCCTAACCCTTACCCTAACCCTAACCCTAACCATAACCGTAACCCTAAACCTAACCCTAACCCTAACCCTTACCCTAACCCTAAACCTAAACCTTGCCCTTACCCTAACCCTAACCCTAAACCTAAACCTAACCCTTTCCCTTACCCTAAACCTAACCCAAACTTAATGCTAACCCTAACCCTAACCCTAACCCTTACCCTAATCCTAACCCTAACCCTAATCCTTACCCTAACCCTAATCCTAGCCGTAACCCTTACCCTTTCCCTAAACCTAACCCCAACCATAAACCTAAAACTAACCCTAACCCTAACCCTAACCCTAACTCTAACCCTAACCCTAACCCTAACAATAACCCTAACCCTTACGCTAACACTCACCCTAACCCTTAGCCTTACCCTAATCCTAACCCTAACCACAACCTTAACCCTAACACTTACCCTAACCCTAACCTTAATCCCAACCCTAAAAGTAATCCTAACCCTTACCCTTCTACTAACTCTAACTGTAAACCTAACCCTAACCCTAACCCTAACCCTTAATCTCACCCTTACCCTTACCCTAACCCTAACCCTAACCCTAAACTTAACCCTAACCCTTACCCTTACACTAACCCTAACCCTAACCCTAACCCTAAACCTATCCCTAATCCTAACCCTTACCCTAACTCTAAACCTAAACCTAACCCTAACCCTTACCCTAACCCTTACCCTTACCATAACCCTAACCCTAACCCTAAACCTAACCCTAAACCTAACCCTAAACCTTACCCTAACCTTAACACTAAACCCAACCCTAAACCTAACCCTAACCCTTACCCTAACCCTAACTCTTAACCTAAACCTCACCCTAAACCTTACCCTTACCCTAAACCTAACCCTAAACCTTACCGTAAACCTAACCCTAACCCTAACCCTAACCCTTACCCTTACCTTAACTCTAACTCTAACCCTAACACTAAACCTTACCCTTACCCTAACCCTAGATCTAACCCTAACCCTAACCCTAAACCCTAACCCTAACCCTAAACCTAACCCTTACCCTAAACCTTACCCACAAACTAACCTTAACCCTAACCCTAACCTAACCCTATCACTTTCTCTTACCATAACGCTAACCATAACGCTTACCCTAACCCTAACCCTTACCCTAACCCTAACACTAACCCTAACCCTAACCCTAAACCTTACCCAAAACCTAACGCTAACCCTAACCCTAAAACTTACCCTAACCCTAACCCTAACCCTAAAACTAACCCCTAACCCTAAACCTAACCCTAACCCTTACCCTTACCCTAAACCTAACCCTAACCCTAAACCTTACCCTAACTCTAACTCTAACCCTAACCCTTACCCTTACACTAACCTTAACCCTAAACCTAATCCTAACCCTAACCCTAAACCTAAACCTTACCCTTACCCTAACCCTAACCCTAAACTTAACCATAACCCAAACCCTAACCTTTACCCCTAACCCTAACCTTAACCCTAACCCTAACCCTTACCCTTACCCTAACCCTAACCCTTACCTCAATGCTAACCCTAACCCTAAACCTAACCCTTACCCTAAACCTAAACCTAAACCTAACCCTAACACTAAACCTAACCGTAACCCTAACCCTAACCCTATACCCTAACCCTAACCTTAACCCTAACCCTAAACCTTACCCTTACCCTAACCCTAACCATAACCTTAATGCTAACCATAACCCTAACCCTAACCCTTACCCTAACCCTAAACCTAAACCTAACATTAACCCTAACCCTAGCCCTAACCCTTACCCTAACCCTAATCCTAAGCCTTACCCTTACATTAAACCTACCCCTAAACCTTACCCTAAACCTTACCCTTACCCTAAACCTAACCTAACCCTTACCCTATCCCTAACCCTAACGCTAAACGTAATCTTAACACTTACACTTACACTTACCTTAACCCTAAACCTATCACTAACCCTAATCCTAACACTTACCCTAACCCCTAACCCTAATCCTAACCCTTACCCTTACCCTAACACTAACCCCTAAACTTAACCTTAACCCTAATCCTTACCCTCATCCTAACCCTTACCCTAACCCTAACCCTAACCCTAACCCATACCCTTACCATAAACCTAACCCTAACCCTAACCCTGACCCTAAAACTTACCCTAACCCTAACTCTAACCCGAACCCTAACCCCTAACCCTCACCCTAAACCTCACCCTAACTCTAACCCTTACCCTTCCCCTAACCCTAATACTAAACCTAACCCTTACCCTTACACTAACCCTAACAATAAACTTAACCCCAACCCTAAACCTAACCGTAACTCTTACCCTTATCCTAAACCTAACCCTAAACCTAACCCTAACCCTAACCCTTACCCTAACCCTAAACATTACCCTAACCCTAAACTTAATCCTAACCCTAAACTTAACCCTAACCCTTACCCTTACCCCAACTCTAACCCTAACCCTAACCCTAACCCTAACCCTTACCCTTACCCTAAACCTAACCCTAAACCTAACCCTAATACTAACCCTATCCCTAACACTAACCCTTACCCTAACCCTAACCCTAACCCTAAACCTAACCCTAACCCTAACCCTTACCCTAACCCTAAACTTAATCCTAAACCTAAACCTTGCCCTTACCCTAACCCTAACCCTAAACGTAACCCTAACGCTTTCCCTTACCCTAACCCTAACCCTAAACTTAATGCCAACCCTAACCCTAACCCTAACCCTTACCCTAACCCTAACCCTAAACCTAATCCTTACCCTAACCCTAATACTAACCCTAACCCTTACCCTTTCCCTAACCCTAACCCTAACCATAAACCTAACCATAAACCTTACCCTTACCCTAACCCTAATCTTTACCCTAACCCTAACCCTAACCCTAACCCTAAACCTTGCCCTTACCCTAACCCTAACCCTAAACCTAACCCTAACCCTAACCCTAACCCTTACCCTTACCTTAACTCTAATTCTAACCCTAACACTAAACCTTACCCTTACCCTAACCCTAGATCTAACCCTAACCCTAAACCTTACCCTAACCTTAAACCTAAACCTAACCCTTACCCTAAACCTTACCCACAAACTAACCTTAACCCTAACCCTAACCTAACCCTATCACTTTCTCTTACCATAACCCTAACCATAACCCTTACCCTAACCCTAAACCTAACCCTTACCCTAAACCTAACCCTAAAACTTACCCTAACCCTAACCCTAACCCTAAAACTAACCCCTAACCCTAAACCTACACATAACCCTTACCCTTACCCTAACCCTAACCCTAACCCTAAACCTTACCCTAACTCTGACCCTAACCCTTACCCTAACCCTAAACCTAAACGTAACCCTAACACTAAACCTAAACGTAACCCTAACCCTAACCTTAACCCTAATCCTTACCCTCATCCTAACCCTTACCCCTACCCCTAACCCTAACCCTAACCCATAACCTTACCATAAACCTAACCCTAACCCTAACCCTGACCCTAAAACTTACCCTAACCCTAACTCTAACCCGAACCCTAACCCCTGACCCTCACCCTAACCCTCACCCTAACTCTAACCCTTACCCTTCCCCTTACCCTAATCCTAAATCTAACCCTTACACTAACCCTAACAATAAACTTAACCCCAACCCTAAACCTAACCGTAATTCTTACCCTTACCCTAAACCTAACCCTAAACTTAACCTTAAACCTAACCCTTACCCTAACCCTAAACATTACCCTAACCCAAAACTTAATCCTAACCCTAAACTTAACCCTAACCCTTACCCTTACCCCAACTCTAACCCTAACCCTAACCCTAACCCTAACCCTTACCCTTACCCTAAACCTAACCCTAAACCTAACCCTAATACTAACCCTATCCCTAACACTAACCCTTACCCTAACCCTAACCCTAAACCTAACCTTAATCCTAACCCTAAACCTTGCCCTTACCCTAACCCTAACCCTAAACGTAACCCTAACCCTTTCCCTTACCCTAACCCTAACCCTAAACTTAATGCTAAACCTAACCCTAACCCTAACACTAAACCTAATCCTTACCCTAACCCTAACCCTTACCCTAACCCTAATACTAACTCTAACCCTTACCCTTTCCCTAACCCTAACCCTAACCATAAACCTAAACTTAAACCTTACCCTTACCCTAACCCTAATCCTTACCCTAACCCTAACCCTAACCCTAACCCTAAACCTTGCCCTTACCCTAACCCTAACCCTAATACTAAACCTAAACCTAACCCTAACCCTTACCCTTACCATAACCCTAACCTTAACCCCAAACCTTACCCTTACCCTAACCCTAACCCTAACATTAATGCTAACCCTAACCCTAACCCTAACCCTTACCCTAACCCAAAGTCTATCCCTAAACCTTACCCTTACCCTAACCCTAACCCTAACATTAATGCTAACCCTAACCCAAACCCTAACCCTTACCCTAACCCAAAGTCTATCCCTAAACCTTACCCTAACCCTAAACCTAACCCTAACCCTAAGAATTACCCTAAACCTAACCCTAACCTTAATGGTAACCCTACCCCTAACCCTAACCCTTACCCTAACCCTAAACCTAAACCTAACATTAACCCTAACCCTAACCCTAACCCTTACCCTAACCCTAATCCTAAGCCTTACCCTTACATTAATCCTACCCCTAAACCTAACCCTAAACCTTACCTTACCCTAAACCTAACCTAACCCTTACCATATCCCTAACCCTAACCCTAAACGTAAACCTAACACTTACACTTACCTTAACCCTAAACCTAAAACTAACCCTAATCCTAACACTTACCCTAACCCCTAACCCTAATCCTAACCCTTACCCTTACCCTAACACTAACCCCTAACCTTAACCTTAACCCTAATCCTTACACTCATCCTAACCCTTACCCCTAACCCTAACCCTAACCCTAACCCATACCCTTAGCATAAACCAAACCCTAACCCTAACCCTAACCCTAAACCTAACCCTAACACTAACCCTATCCCTAACCCTAAACCTTACTCTAACCCTAACCCTAACCCTAAACCTAACCCTAACCCTAACCCTTACCCTAAACTAACGCTAACCCTAACCCTAAAACTTACCCTAAACCTAACCCTAACCCTAAAACTAACCCCTAACCCTAAACCTAAACATAACCCTTACCCTTACCCTAACCCTAACACTAACCCTAAACCTTACCCTAACTCTAACTCTAACCCTAACCCTTACCCTTACCCTAACCTTAACCCTAAACCTAATCCTAACCCTAACCCTAAACCTAAACCTTACCCTTACCCTAACCCTAACCCTAAACGTAACCGTAACCCAAACCCTAACCCTTACCCCTAACCCTAACCTTAACCCTAACCCTAACCCTTACCCTTACCCTAACCCTAACCCTTACCTCAATGCTAACCCTAACCCTAAACCTAACTCTTACCCTAACCCTAAACCTAAACCTAACCCTAACACTAAACCTAACCGTAACCCTAACCCTAACCCTATCCCCTAACCCTAACTTTAACCCTAAACCTAACCCTTACCCTTACCCTAACCCTAACCCTAACCTTAATGCTAAACATAACCCTAACCCTAACCCTTACCCTAACCCTAAACCTAAACCTAACATTAACCCTAACCCTAGCCCTAACCCTTACCCTAACCCTAATCCTAAGCCTTACCCTTACATTAAACCTACCCCTAAACCTTACCCTAAACCTTACCCTTACCCTAAACCTAACCTAACCCTTACCCTATCCCTAACCCTAACGCTAAACGTAACCTTAACACTTACACTTACCTTATCCCTAAACCTAACACTAACCCTAATCCTAACACTTACCCTAACCCCTAACCCTAATCCTAACCCTTACCCTTACACTAAAACTAACCCCTTACCTTAACCTTAACCCTAATCCTTACCCTCATCCTAACAATTACCCCTAACCCTAACCCTAACCCTAACCCATACCCTTACCATAAACCTAACCCTAACCCTAACCCTGACCCTAAAACCTACCCTACCCTAACTCTAACCCGAACCCTAACCCCTAACCCTCACCCTAACCCTCACCCTAACTCTAACCCTTACCCTTCCCCTAACCCTAATCCTAAATCTAACCCTTACCCTTACACTAACCCTAAAAAAAAATTAACCCCAACCCTAAACCTAACCGTAACTCTTACCCTTACCCTAAACCTAACACTAAACCTAACCTTAACCCTAACCCTTACCCTAACTCTAAACATTACCCTAACCCAAAACTTAATCCTAACCCTAAACTTAACCCTAACCCTTACCCTTACCCCAACTCTAACCCTAACCCTAACCCTAACCCTAACCCTTACCCTTACCCTAAACCTAACCCTAAACCTAACCCTAATACTAACCCTATCCCTAACACTAACCCTTACCCTTACCCTAACCCTAACACTAAACCTAACCCTAACACTAACCCTATCCCTAACCCTAAACCTTACCCTAACCCTAACCCTAACCCTAACCCTAACCCTAACCCTTACCCTTACCCTAACACTAAAACTTGCCCTTACCCTAACCCTAACCCTAAACCTAACCCTAACCCTTTCCCTTACCCTAACCCTAACCCTAAACTTAATGCTAACACTAACCCTAACTCTAACCCTTACCCTAACCCTAACCCTAACCCTAACCCTAATCCTTACCCTAACCCTAATCCTAACCCTAACCCTTACCCTTTCCCTAACCCTAACCCTAACCATAAACCTAACCTTAAACCTTACCCTTACCCTAACCCTACTCATTACCCTAACCCTAACCCTAACCCTAACCCTAAACCTTGCCCTTACCCTAACACTAACCCTAAACCTAACCCTAACCCTAACCCTAACCCTTACCCTTACCCTAATCCTAATTTTAACCCCAAACCTTACCCTTACCCTAGCCCTAACCCTAACATTAATGCTACCCTAACCTATCCCTAACCCTTACCCTTACGCTTACCCTAAACCTAAAACTAAATCTAACCCTAACCCTAAACCTAAACCTTACCTTAACCCTTACAATAACCCTAACCCTAACCCTAACCTTAAACCTAACCCTAAACCTAACCCTTAACCTTACCCTAACCTTAACACTAAACTCAACCCTAAACCTAACCCTAACCCTTACCCTAACCCTAACTCTTAACCTAAACCTAACCCTACACCTTACCCTTACCCTAAACCTAACCCTAACTCTTACCGTAAACCGAACCCTAACCCTAACCCTAACCCTTACTCTTACGTTTACTCTAACTCTAACCCTAACACTAAACCTTACCCTTACCCTAAGCCTAGATCTAAACCTAACCCTAACCCTAAACCCTAACCCTAACCCTAAACATAACCCTTACCCTAAACCTTACCCACAAACTAACATTAACCCTAACCCTAACCTAATCCTATCCCTTTCTCTTACCATAACCCTAACCATAACCCTTACCCTAACCCTAACCCTAACCCTTACCCTAACCCTAACACTAAACCTAACCCTAACCCTAACCCTTACCCTAACCCTAACGCTAACCCTAACCCTAAAACTTACCCTAACCCTAACCCTAACCCTAAAACTAACCCCTAAACCTAAACCTAACTCTAACCCTTACCCTTACACTAACCCTAACCCTAACCCTAACCCTAAACCTTAACCTAACTCTAACTCTAACCCTAACCCTTACCCTTACCCTAACCTTAACCCTAAACCTAATCCTAACCCTAACCCTAAACCTAACCCTTACCCTTACCCTAACCCTAACCCTAAACCTAACCGTAACCCAAACCCTAACCCTAACCCCTAACCCTAACCCTAACCCTAACCCTTACCCTTATCCTAACCCTAACCATTACCTCAATGCTAACCCTAACCCTAAACCTAACCCTTACCCTAACCCTAACCTTAACCTTAACCCTAACCCTAACCCTAACCCTTACCTCAGTGCTAAACCTAACCCTAAACCTAACCCTAACCCTAACCCGTAACCCTAACGTTATCCCTAACCCTAACCCTTACCCTTACCCTAACCCTAACCCTTACCTCAATGCTAACCCTAACCCTAAACCTAACCATAACCCTAACCCCTAACCCTAACGTTATCCCTAACCCTAACCCTTCCCCTACCCTAACCCTAACCCTTACCTCAATGCTAACCCTAACCCTAAACCTAACCCTTACCCTAACCCTAACCCTAAACCTAACCCTAACACTAAACCCAACCGTAATCCTAAACCTAACCCTATCCCCTAACACTAATCTTAACCCTAACCCTAACCCTTACCCTTACCCTAACCCTAAACCTAACCTTAATGCTAACCATAATCCTAACCCTACCCCTTACCCTAACCCTAAACCTAAACCTAACATTAACCCTAACCCTAACTCTAACCCTTACCCTAACCCTAATCCTAAGCCTTACCATTACATTAAACCTACTCCTAAACCTAACCCTAAACCTTACCCTTACCCTAAACCTAACCTAACACTTACCCTATCCCTAACCCTAACCCTAAACGTAACCCTAACACTTACACTTACCTTAACCCTAAACCTAAACCTAACCATAATCCTAACACTTATCCTAACCACTAACCCTAATCCTAACCCTTACCCTTACCCTAACACTAACCCCTAATCTTAAACTTAACCCTAAGCCTTACACTCATCCTAACCCTTACCCCTAACCCTAACCCTAACCCTAACCCATACCCTTACCATAAACCAAACCCTAACCCTAACCCTGACCCTAAACCTTACCCTAACCCTAACTCTAATCCGAACCCGAACCCCGAATCCAAACCCTAACACTCACCCTAACTCTAACCCTTACCCTTACCCTAAACCTAATCCTAAACCTAAACCTTACCCTTACCCTAAACCTAACAAAAAACTTAACCCCAACCCTAAACCTAACCGTAACTCTTACCCTTAACCTAAACCTAACCCTAAACCTAACCCTAACCCTAAAACTTACCCTAACCCTAAACATTACCCTAACCCTAAACTTAATGCTAACCCTAAACTTAACCCTAACGCTTACCCTTACCCTAACTCTAACCCGAACCCAAACCCTAACCCTTACCCTTACCCTAACCCTAACCCTAACCCTAAACCTAACCCTAACACTAACGCTATCCCTAACCCTAACCCTTACCCTAACCCTTAACCTAACCCTAACCCTAAACCTTGCCATTACCCTAACCCTAACCCTAAACCTAACCGTAACCCTTTCCCTTACCCTAACCCTAACCCTAAACTTAATGCTAACCCTAACCCTAACCCTAACCCTTAACCTAACCCTAACCCTAACCCTAATCCTTACCCTAACCCTAATCCTAAACCTAACCCTTACCCTTTCCCTAACCCTAACCCTAACCATCAACCTAACCTTAAACCTTACCCTTACCCTAACCCTACTCCTTACCCTAACCCTAACCCTAACCCTAAACCTAAACCTTGCCCTTAGCCTAACCCTAACCCTAACCCTAACCCTAACCCTTACCCTTACCCTAACCGTTACCTTAACCCCAAACCTTACCCTTACCCTAACCCTAACCATAACATTAATGCTAACCCTAACCCTAACCCTAACCCTAACCCTAACCCGTAACCCTAACGTTATCCCTAACCCTAACCCTTACCCTTACCCTAACCCTAACCCTTACCTCAATGCTAACCCTAACCCTAAACCTAACCATAACCCTAACCCCTAACCCTAACGTTATCCCTAACCCTAACCCTTCCCCTACCCTAACCCTAACCCTTACCTCAATGCTAACCCTAACCCTAAACCTAACCCTTACCCTAACCCTAACCCTAAACCTAACCCTAACACTAAACCCAACCGTAATCCTAAACCTAACCCTATCCCCTAACACTAATCTTAACCCTAACCCTAACCCTTACCCTTACCCTAACCCTAAACCTAACCTTAATGCTAACCATAATCCTAACCCTACCCCTTACCCTAACCCTAAACCTAAACCTAACATTAACCCTAACCCTAACTCTAACCCTTACCCTAACCCTAATCCTAAGCCTTACCATTACATTAAACCTACTCCTAAACCAAACCCTAAACCTTACCCTTACCCTAAACCTAACCTAACACTTACCCTATCCCTAACCCTCACCCTAAACGTAACCCTAACACTTACACTTACCTTAACCCTAAACCTAAACCTAACCATAATCCTAACACTTATCCTAACCACTAACCCTAATCCTAACCCTTACCCTTACCCTAACACTAACCCCTAATCTTAAACTTAACCCTAAGCCTTACACTCATCCTAACCCTTACCCCTAACCCTAACCCTAACCCTAACCCATACCCTTACCATAAACCAAACCCTAACCCTAACCCTGACCCTAAACCTTACCCTAACCCTAACTCTAATCCGAACCCGAACCCCGAATCCAAACCATAACACTCACCCTAACTCTAACCCTTACCCTTACCCTAAACCTAATCCTAAACCTAAACCTTACCCTTACCCTAAACCTAACAAAAAACTTAACCCTAACCCTAAACCTAACCGTAACTCTTACCCTTAACCTAAACCTAACCCTAAACCTAACCCTAACCCTAAAACTTACCCTAACCCTAAACATTACCCTAACCCTAAACTTAATGCTAACCCTAAACTTAACCCTAACGCTTACCCTTACCCTAACTCTAACCCGAACCCAAACCCTAACCCTTACCCTTAACCTAACCCTAACCCTAACCCTAACCCTAAACCTAACCCTAACACTAACGCTATCCCTAACCCTAACCCTTACCCTAACCCTTAACCTAACCCTAACCCTAAACCTTGCCATTACCCTAACCCTAACCCTAAACCTAACCGTAACCCTTTCCCTTACCCTAACCCTAACCCTAAACTTAATGCTAACCCTAACCCTAACCCTAACCCTTAACCTAACCCTAACCCTAACCCTAATCCTTACCCTAACCCTAATCCTAAACCTAACCCTTACCCTTTCCCTAACCCTAACCCTAACCATCAACCTAACCTTAAACCTTACCCTTACCCTAACCCTACTCCTTACCCTAACCCTAACCCTAACCCTAAACCTAAACCTTGCCCTTAGCCTAACCCTAACCCTAACCCTAACCCTAACCCTTACCCTTACCCTAACCGTTACCTTAACCCCAAACCTTACCCTTACCCTAACCCTAACCATAACATTAATGCTAACCCTAACCCTAACCCTAACCCTTACCCTAACCCTAAGACTATCCCTAAACCTTACCCTAACACTAACCCTAACCCTTACATTTTATGTAACCCTAACCCTAAACCTAACCCTAACCCTAACCCTAAGACTAACCCTAACCCTAACCCTAACCCTAACACTTACCCTTATCTAACTCTAACACTAACCCTAACCCTTACCCTAACCCTAAACCTAACCCTAACTCTAACCCCTTACACTAACCCTAACCCTAAACATTACCCTAACCCTTACCCTTACCCTAACCCTAACCCTAACCCTTACCCTAAACCTAACCCTAACCCTTACCCTAACCATAACACTAACCATAACACCTCACCCTAACCCTAACCCTAACACTCACCCTAACCCTAACCATAACCATAACCCTTACACTAACCCTAACCCTAACCTAACCCTATCCCTTTCTCTTACCATAACCCTAACCATAACCCTTACCCTTACCCTAACCCTAACCATAATCTTAACCCTAACACTAACCCTAACTCTAACCCTTACCCTTACCCTAACCCTAAACATAAACCTAACCCTAAACCTAACCCTAACCCTAACCCTAACCCTTACCCTTACCCTAACCCTAACTCTAATCCCAAACCTTACCCTTACCCTAACCCTAAACCTTATCCTTACCCTAAACCTAACCCTAACCCTTACCTTACCCTTTCCATAACCCTAACCCTAACCCTAACCCTAACCCTAAACCTAACCCTAACCCTATCCCTATCCCTTACCCTTACCCTAAACCTAAAATTAAACCTAACCCTAACCCTAAACCTAAACCTTACCCTAACCCTAACGCTAACCCTAACCCTAAACCTTACCCTAACACTAACCTTAACCTTAACCCTAACCTAAACCTATCCCTTTCTCTTACAATAATCCTAACCATAACCCTTACCCTAACCCTAACCCTAACCCTAACCCTTACCCTATCCCTAAAACTAACCCTAACCCTTACCCTAACCCTTACCCTAACCCTAACGATAACCCTAACCCTAAAACTTACCCTAACCCTAACCCTAACTCTAAACCTAACCCCTAACCCTAACTCTAACACTAACCCTTACCCTTACCCTAACCCTAAACCTAAACCTAATCTTAACCCTAACAATTACCCTAACCCTAAAGCTAACCCTAACCCTAAACTTACCCTAACCCTAACCCTATCCCTAAAGCTAACCCTTAATTCTAACCCTTACCCTAACCCTAATCCAAATCCTATCATAACCCTAACCCTAAACCTAACCCCTAACCCTAACCTTAACCCTAACCTTAACTCTTACCCTTACCCTAACCCTAATCCTAACCTTAATGCTAACCCTAACCCTAACCCTTACCCTAACCCTAACCCTAAACCTAACCCTAAACCTAACCCTAACCCTAACCCTAACCATTACCTCAATGCTAACCCTAAACCTAAAACTAACCCTTACCCTAACCCTAACCCTAACCTTAACCCTAACCCTAACCCTAACCGTAACCCTTACCTCAATGCTAACCCTAACCCTAAACCTAACCCTAACCCTAACCCCTAACCCTAACGTTATCCCTAACCCTAACCCTTACCCTTACCCTAACCCTAACCCTTACCTCAATGCTAACCCTAACCCTAAACCTTGCCCTTACCCTAACCCTAACCCTAAACCTAACCCTAACCCTAACCCTAACCCTTACCCTTACCCTAACACTAACCTTAACCCCAAACCTTACCCTTACCCCAACCCTAACCCTAATATTAATGCTAACCCTTACCCTAACCCTAACCCTTACCCTAACCCTAAGACTATCCCTAAACCTTACCCTAACCCTAACCCTAACCCTAACCCTAAGAGTAACCCTAACCGTAACCTTAACCATAACCCTAACACTTACCCTTATCTAACCCTAACACTAACCCTAACCCTTACCATAACCCTAAACCTAACTCTAACCCTAACACCTTACACTAACCCTAACCCTAAACATAACGCTAACCCTTACCCTTACCCTAACCCTAACCCTTACCCTAAACCTAACCCTAACCCTTACCCTAACAATAACCCTAACCCTAACACCTCACCCTAACCCTAACCCTAACACTCACCCTAAACCTAACCATAACCATAACCCTTACACTAACCCTAACCCTAACCCTCACCTTTACCGTTATCCTAACCCTAACTCTAACCTTAAAACCAACCCTAAACCTAACCCTAACCCTTACCCTAACCTTAACCCTAACTCTAACCCTAACCCTAAACCTTACCCTTACCCTAACCCTACCTCTAACCCTAGCCTTAACCCTAAACCCTAAGCCTAACCCTAACCCTAACCCTTACCCTTACCCTAACCCTAACCATAACCCTAACCCTAACCCTAAACTTTATCCTTACCCTAAACCTAACCCTAACCCTTACCCTAAACCTAATCTTAACCCCATCCCTAACCCTTACCCTTAACCTAACCCTAACCCTAAACCTAACCCTAACCCTAACCCTAACCCTAAACCTAACCCCAAACCTTACCCTAACCCTAACGCTAAACCTAACCCTAAACCTTACCCTAACATTAACCTTAATCCTAACCCTAACCAAACCCTATCCCTTTCTCTTACCATAACCCTAACACTAACCCTTACCCTTACCCTAACCTAAACATAAACCTAACCCTAAACCTAACCTTAACCCTAACCCTTACCTTTACCCTAACCCTAAACCTAACTTTAACCCTAAACCTTATCCTTACACTAAACCTAACCCTAACCCTTACCCTAACCCTAAACCTAACCCTAACCCTATCCCTAACCCTTACCCTTACCCTAAACCTAAAACTAAACCTAACCCTAACCCTAAACCTAAACCTTACCCTGACCCTTACCATAACCCTAACCCTAACCCTAAACCTAACCCTAAACCTAACCCTTAACCTTACCCTCACCTTAACACTAAACCCAACCCTAAACCTAACCCTAACCCTTACCCTAACCCTAACTCTTAACCTAAACCTAACCCTAAACCTTACCCTTACACTAAACCTAACCCTAACCCTTACTGTAAACCTAACCCTAACCCTAACCCTAACCCTTACCCTTACCTTAACTCTATCTCTAAGCCTAACACAAAACCTTACCCTTACCCTAACCCTAGATCTAACCCTAACCGTAACCCTAAACCCTAACCCTAACCCTAAACCTAACCCTTACCCTAAACCTTATCCACAAACTAACCTTAACCTTATCCCTAACCTAAACCTATCCCTTTCTCTTACCAAAACCCTAACCATAACCCTTACCCTAACCCTAACCCTAACCCTAACCCTAACCCTAACCCTAAACCTAAACCTTGCCCTTAGCCTAACCCTAACCCTAACCCTAACCCTAACCCTTACCCTTACCCTAACCGTTACCTTAACCCCAAACCTTACCCTTACCCTAACCCTAACCATAACATTAATGCTAACCCTAACCCTAACCCTAACCCTTACCCTAACCCTAAGACTATCCCTAAACCTTACCCTAACACTAACCCTAACCCTTACATTTTATGTAACCCTAACCCTAAACCTAACCCTAACCCTAACCCTAAGACTAACCCTAACCCTAACCCTAACCCTAACACTTACCCTTATCTAACTCTAACACTAACCCTAACCCTTACCCTAACCCTAAACCTAACCCTAACTCTAACCCCTTACACTAACCCTAACCCTAAACATTACCCTAACCCTTACCCTTACCCTAACCCTAACCCTAACCCTTACCCTAAACCTAACCCTAACCCTTACCCTAACCATAACACTAACCATAACACCTCACCCTAACCCTAACCCTAACACTCACCCTAACCCTAACCATAACCATAACCCTTACACTAACCCTAACCCTAACCTAACCCTATCCCTTTCTCTTACCATAACCCTAACCATAACCCTTACCCTTACCCTAACCCTAACCATAATCTTAACCCTAACACTAACCCTAACTCTAACCCTTACCCTTACCCTAACCCTAAACATAAACCTAACCCTAAACCTAACCCTAACCCTAACCCTTACCCTTACCCTAACCCTAACTCTAATCCCAAACCTTACCCTTACCCTAACCCTAAACCTTATCCTTACCCTAAACCTAACCCTAACCCTTACCTTACCCTTTCCATAACCCTAACCCTAACCCTAACCCTAACCCTAAACCTAACCCTAACCCTATCCCTATCCCTTACCCTTACCCTAAACCTAAAATTAAACCTAACCCTAACCCTAAACCTAAACCTTACCCTAACCCTAACGCTAACCCTAACCCTAAACCTTACCCTAACACTAAACTTAACCTTAACCCTAACCTAAACCTATCCCTTTCTCTTACAATAATCCTAACCATAACCCTTACCCTAACCCTAACCCTAACCCTAACCCTTACCCTATCCCTAAAACTAACCCTAACCCTTACCCTAACCCTTACCCTAACCCTAACGATAACCCTAACCCTAAAACTTACCCTAACCCTAACCCTAACTCTAAACCTAACCCCTAACCCTAACTCTAACACTAACCCTTACCCTTACCCTAACCCTAAACCTAAACCTAATCTTAACCCTAACAATTACCCTAACCCTAAAGCTAACCCTAACCCTAAACTTACCCTAACCCTAACCCTATCCCTAAAGCTAACCCTTAATTCTAACCCTTACCCTAACCCTAATCCAAATCCTATCATAACCCTAACCCTAAACCTAACCCCTAACCCTAACCTTAACCCTAACCTTAACTCTTACCCTTACCCTAACCCTAATCCTAACCTTAATGCTAACCCTAACCCTAACCCTTACCCTAACCCTAACCCTAAACCTAACCCTAAACCTAACCCTAACCCTAACCCTAACCATTACCTCAATGCTAACCCTAAACCTAAAACTAACCCTTACCCTAACCCTAACCCTAACCTTAACCCTAACCCTAACCCTAACCGTAACCCTTACCTCAATGCTAACCCTAACCCTAAACCTAACCCTAACCCTAACCCCTAACCCTAACGTTATCCCTAACCCTAACCCTTACCCTTACCCTAACCCTAACCCTTACCTCAATGCTAACCCTAACCCTAAACCTTGCCCTTACCCTAACCCTAACCCTAAACCTAACCCTAACCCTAACCCTAACCCTTACCCTTACCCTAACACTAACCTTAACCCCAAACCTTACCCTTACCCCAACCCTAACCCTAATATTAATGCTAACCCTTACCCTAACCCTAACCCTTACCCTAACCCTAAGACTATCCCTAAACCTTACCCTAACCCTAACCCTAACCCTAACCCTAAGAGTAACCCTAACCGTAACCTTAACCATAACCCTAACACTTACCCTTATCTAACCCTAACACTAACCCTAACCCTTACCATAACCCTAAACCTAACTCTAACCCTAACACCTTACACTAACCCTAACCCTAAACATAACGCTAACCCTTACCCTTACCCTAACCCTAACCCTTACCCTAAACCTAACCCTAACCCTTACCCTAACAATAACCCTAACCCTAACACCTCACCCTAACCCTAACCCTAACACTCACCCTAAACCTAACCATAACCATAACCCTTACACTAACCCTAACCCTAACCCTCACCTTTACCGTTATCCTAACCCTAACTCTAACCTTAAAACCAACCCTAAACCTAACCCTAACCCTTACCCTAACCTTAACCCTAACTCTAACCCTAACCCTAAACCTTACCCTTACCCTAACCCTACCTCTAACCCTAGCCTTAACCCTAAACCCTAAGCCTAACCCTAACCCTAACCCTTACCCTTACCCTAACCCTAACCATAACCCTAACCCTAACCCTAAACTTTATCCTTACCCTAAACCTAACCCTAACCCTTACCCTAAACCTAATCTTAACCCCATCCCTAACCCTTACCCTTAACCTAACCCTAACCCTAAACCTAACCCTAACCCTAACCCTAACCCTAAACCTAACCCCAAACCTTACCCTAACCCTAACGCTAAACCTAACCCTAAACCTTACCCTAACATTAACCTTAATCCTAACCCTAACCAAACCCTATCCCTTTCTCTTACCATAACCCTAACACTAACCCTTACCCTTACCCTAACCTAAACATAAACCTAACCCTAAACCTAACCTTAACCCTAACCCTTACCTTTACCCTAACCCTAAACCTAACTTTAACCCTAAACCTTATCCTTACACTAAACCTAACCCTAACCCTTACCCTAACCCTAAACCTAACCCTAACCCTATCCCTAACCCTTACCCTTACCCTAAACCTAAAACTAAACCTAACCCTAACCCTAAACCTAAACCTTACCCTGACCCTTACCATAACCCTAACCCTAACCCTAAACCTAACCCTAAACCTAACCCTTAACCTTACCCTCACCTTAACACTAAACCCAACCCTAAACCTAACCCTAACCCTTACCCTAACCCTAACTCTTAACCTAAACCTAACCCTAAACCTTACCCTTACACTAAACCTAACCCTAACCCTTACTGTAAACCTAACCCTAACCCTAACCCTAACCCTTACCCTTACCTTAACTCTATCTCTAAGCCTAACACAAAACCTTACCCTTACCCTAACCCTAGATCTAACCCTAACCGTAACCCTAAACCCTAACCCTAACCCTAAACCTAACCCTTACCCTAAACCTTATCCACAAACTAACCTTAACCTTATCCCTAACCTAAACCTATCCCTTTCTCTTACCAAAACCCTAACCATAACCCTTACACTAACCCTAACCCTAACCCTAACCCTAACCCTAACCCTTACCCTATCCCTAAAACTAACCCTAACCCTTACCCTAACCCTAACCCTCACCTTAACCATAAACCTAACCCTAACCCTTACCTCAATGCTAATCCTAACCCTAAACCTAACCCTAACCCTAACCCCTAACCCTAACGTTATCCCTAACCCTAACCCTTACCCTTACCCTAACCCTAACCCTTACCTCAATGCTAACCCTAACCCTAAACCTTGCCCTTACCCTAACCCTAACCCTAAACCTAACCCTAACCCTAACCCTAACCCTTACCCTTACCCTAACACTAACCTTAACCCCAAAACTTACCCTTACCCTAACCCTAACCCTAACATTAATGCTAAACCTTACCCTAACCCTAACCCTTACCCTAACCCTAAGACTATCCCTAAACCTTACCCTAACCCTAAACCTAACCCGAACCCTAAGAGTAACCCTAACCGTAACCCTAACCCTAACCCTAACACTTACCCTTATCTAACCCTAACACTAACCCTAACCCTTACCATAACCCTAAACCTAACCCTAACCCTAACCCCTTACACTAAACCTAACCCTAAACATAACGCTAACCCTTACCCTTACCCTAACCCTAACCCTTACCCGAAACCTAACCCTAACCCTTACCCTAACCATAACCCTAACCCTAACACCTCACCCTAACCCTAACCCTAACACTCACCCTAACCCTAACCATAACCATAACCCTTACACTAACCCTAACCCTAACCCTCACCTTTACCATTATCCTAACCCTAACTCTAACCTTAAAACCAACCCTAAACCTAACCCTAACCCTTACCCTTACCTTAACCCTAACTCTAACCCTAACCCTAAACCTTACACTTACCCTAACCCTACCTCTAACCCTAGCCTTAACCCTAAACCCTAACCCTAACCCTAACCCTAACCCTTACCCTTACCCTAACCCTAACCATAACCCTAACCCTAACCCTAAACTTTATCCTTACCCTAAACCTAACCCTAACCCTTACCCTAAACCTAACCCAAACCTTACCCTAACCCTAACGCTAAACCTAACCCTAAACCTTACCCTAACACTAACCTTAATCCTAACCCTAACCAAACCCTATCCCTTTCTCTTACCATAACCCTAACAGTAACCCTTACCCTTACCCTAACCCTAAACATAAACCTAACCCTAACCCTAACCCTAACCCTAACCCTTACCTTTACCCTAACCCTAAACCTAACTCTAACCCTAAAACTTATCCTTACACTAAACCTAACCCTAACCCTTACCCTAACCCTAAACCTAACCCTAACCCTATCCCTAACCCTTACACTTACCCTAAACCTAAAACTAAACCTAACCCTAACCCTAAACCTAAACCTTACCCTGACCCTTACCATAACCCTAACCCTAACCCTAAACCTAACCCTAAACCTAACCCTTAACCTTACCCTAACCTTAACACTAAACCCAACCCTAAACCTAACCCTAACCCTTACCCTAACCCTAACTCTTAACCTAAACCTAACCCTAAACCTTACCCTTACCCTAAACCTAACCCCAACCCTTACTGTAAACCTAACCCTAACCCTAACCCTAACCCTTACCCTTACCTTAACTCTATCTCTAACCCTAACACAAAACCTTACCCTTAACCTAACCCTAGATCTAACCCTAACCGTAACCCTAAACCCTAACCCTAACCCTAAACCTAACCCTTACCCTAAACCTTATCCACAAACTAACCTTAACCCTAACCCTAACCTAACCCTATCACTTTCTCTTACCATAACCCTAACCATAACCCTTACCCTAACCCTAACCCTAACCCTAACCCTTACCCTAACCCTAACACTAACCCTAACCCTAACCCTAACCCTTACCCTAACCCTAACGCTAACCCTAACCCTAAAACTTACCCTAACCCTAACCCTAACCCTAAAACTAACCCCTAACCCTAAACCTAACCCTAACCCTTACCCTTACCCTAACCCTAACCCTAACCCTAAACCTTAGCCTAACTCTAACTCTAACCCTAATCCTTACCCTTACCCTAACCTTAACCCTAAACCTAATCCTAAACCTAACCCTAAACCTAACCCTTACCCTTACCCTAACCCTAACCCTAAACCTAACCGTAACCCAAACCCTAACCCTAACCCCTAACCCTAACCTTAACCCTAACCCTTACCCTTACCCTAACCCTAACCCTTACCTCAATGCTAACCCTAACCCTAAACCTAACCCTTACCCTAACCATAACCCTAAACCTAACCCTAACACTAAACCTAACCGTAATCGTAACCCTAACCCTATCCCCTAACCCTAACCTTAACCCTAACCCTAACCCTTACCCTTACCCTAACCCTAACCCTAACCTTAATGCTAACCATAACCCTAACCCTAACCCTTACCCTAACCCTAAACCTAAACCTAACATTAACCCTAACCCTAACCCTAACCCTCACCCTAACTCTAACCCTTACCCTTCCCATAACCCTAATCCTAAACCTAACCCTTACCCTTACACTAACCCTAACAATAAACTTAACCCCAACCCTAAACCTAACCGTAACTCTTACCCTTACCCTAAACCTAACCCTAAACCTAACCCTACCCCTAACCCTAACCCTTACCCTAACCCTAAACATTACCCTAACCCTAAACTTAATCCTAACCCTAAATTAACCCTAACCCTTACCCTTACCCCAACTCTAACCCTAACCCTAACCCTAACCCTAACCCTTACCCTTACCCTAAACCTAACCCTAAACCTAACCCTAATACTAACCCTATCCCGAACACTAACCCTTACCCTAACCCTAACCCTAACCCTAAACCTAACCCTAACCCTAACCCTTACCCTAACCCTAACCTTAATCCTAACCCTAAACCTTGCCCTTACCCTAACCCTAACCCTAAATGTAACCCTAACCCTTTCCCTTACCCTAACCCTAACCCTAAACTTAATGCTAACCCTAACCCTAACCCTAACCCTTACCCTAACCCTAACCCTAAACCTAATCCTTACCCTAACCCTAATACTAACCCTAACCCTTACCCTTTCCCTAACCCTAACCCTAACCATAAACCTAACCTTAAACCTTACCCTTACCCTAACCCTAATCCTTACCCTAATCCTAACCCTAACCCTAACCCTAAACCTTGCCCTTACCCAAACCCTAACCCTAAACCTAACCCTAACCCTAACCCTAACCCTTACCCTTACCCTAACCCTAACCTTAACCCCAAACCTTACCCTTACCATAACCCTAACCCTAACATTAATGCTAACCCTAACCCTAACCCTAACCCTTACGCTAACCCAAAGTCTATTCCTAAACCTTACCCTAACCCTAAACCTAACCCTAATACTAACCCTATCCCTAACACTAAACCTTACCCTAACCCTAACCCTAACCCTAAACCTAACCCTAACCCTAACCCTTACCCTAACCCTAACTTTAATCCTAACCCTAAACCTTGCCCTTACCCTAACCCTAACCCTAAACGTAACCCTAACCCTTTCCCTTACCCTATCCCTAAACTTAATGCTAACCCTAAACCTAACCATAACCCTTACCCTAACCCTAACCCTAAACCTAATCCTTACCCTAACCCTAATACTAACCCTAACCCTTACCCTTTCCCTAACCCTAACCCTAACCATAAACCTAACCTTAAATCTTACCCTTACCCTAAACCTAATCCTTACCCTAACCCTAACCCTAACCCTAACCCTAAACCTTGCCCTTACCCTAACCCTAACCCTAACCCTAACCCTAACCCTTACCCTTACCCTAACACTAACATTAACCCCAAACCTTACCCTTACCCTAACCCTAACCCTAACATTAATGCTAACCCTAACCCTAACCCTAACCCTTACCCTAACCCAAAGTCTATTCCTAAACCTTACCCTAACCCTAAACCTAACCCTAACCCTAAGAGTAACCCTAACCGTAACCCTAACCCTAACCCGTAACCCTAACGTTATCCCTAACCCTAACCCTTACCCTTACCCTAACCCTAACCCTTACCTCAATGCTAACCCTAACCCTAAACCTAACCATAACCCTAACCCCTAACCCTAACGTTATCCCTAACCCTAACCCTTCCCCTACCCTAACCCTAACCCTTACCTCAATGCTAACCCTAACCCTAAACCTAACCCTTACCCTAACCCTAACCCTAAACCTAACCCTAACACTAAACCCAACCGTAATCCTAAACCTAACCCTATCCCCTAACACTAATCTTAACCCTAACCCTAACCCTTACCCTTACCCTAACCCTAAACCTAACCTTAATGCTAACCATAATCCTAACCCTACCCCTTACCCTAACCCTAAACCTAAACCTAACATTAACCCTAACCCTAACTCTAACCCTTACCCTAACCCTAATCCTAAGCCTTACCATTACATTAAACCTACTCCTAAACCAAACCCTAAACCTTACCCTTACCCTAAACCTAACCTAACACTTACCCTATCCCTAACCCTCACCCTAAACGTAACCCTAACACTTACACTTACCTTAACCCTAAACCTAAACCTAACCATAATCCTAACACTTATCCTAACCACTAACCCTAATCCTAACCCTTACCCTTACCCTAACACTAACCCCTAATCTTAAACTTAACCCTAAGCCTTACACTCATCCTAACCCTTACCCCTAACCCTAACCCTAACCCTAACCCATACCCTTACCATAAACCAAACCCTAACCCTAACCCTGACCCTAAACCTTACCCTAACCCTAACTCTAATCCGAACCCGAACCCCGAATCCAAACCATAACACTCACCCTAACTCTAACCCTTACCCTTACCCTAAACCTAATCCTAAACCTAAACCTTACCCTTACCCTAAACCTAACAAAAAACTTAACCCTAACCCTAAACCTAACCGTAACTCTTACCCTTAACCTAAACCTAACCCTAAACCTAACCCTAACCCTAAAACTTACCCTAACCCTAAACATTACCCTAACCCTAAACTTAATGCTAACCCTAAACTTAACCCTAACGCTTACCCTTACCCTAACTCTAACCCGAACCCAAACCCTAACCCTTACCCTTAACCTAACCCTAACCCTAACCCTAACCCTAAACCTAACCCTAACACTAACGCTATCCCTAACCCTAACCCTTACCCTAACCCTTAACCTAACCCTAACCCTAAACCTTGCCATTACCCTAACCCTAACCCTAAACCTAACCGTAACCCTTTCCCTTACCCTAACCCTAACCCTAAACTTAATGCTAACCCTAACCCTAACCCTAACCCTTAACCTAACCCTAACCCTAACCCTAATCCTTACCCTAACCCTAATCCTAAACCTAACCCTTACCCTTTCCCTAACCCTAACCCTAACCATCAACCTAACCTTAAACCTTACCCTTACCCTAACCCTACTCCTTACCCTAACCCTAACCCTAACCCTAAACCTAAACCTTGCCCTTAGCCTAACCCTAACCCTAACCCTAACCCTAACCCTTACCCTTACCCTAACCGTTACCTTAACCCCAAACCTTACCCTTACCCTAACCCTAACCATAACATTAATGCTAACCCTAACCCTAACCCTAACCCTTACCCTAACCCTAAGACTATCCCTAAACCTTACCCTAACACTAACCCTAACCCTTACATTTTATGTAACCCTAACCCTAAACCTAACCCTAACCCTAACCCTAAGACTAACCCTAACCCTAACCCTAACCCTAACACTTACCCTTATCTAACTCTAACACTAACCCTAACCCTTACCCTAACCCTAAACCTAACCCTAACTCTAACCCCTTACACTAACCCTAACCCTAAACATTACCCTAACCCTTACCCTTACCCTAACCCTAACCCTAACCCTTACCCTAAACCTAACCCTAACCCTTACCCTAACCATAACACTAACCATAACACCTCACCCTAACCCTAACCCTAACACTCACCCTAACCCTAACCATAACCATAACCCTTACACTAACCCTAACCCTAACCTAACCCTATCCCTTTCTCTTACCATAACCCTAACCATAACCCTTACCCTTACCCTAACCCTAACCATAATCTTAACCCTAACACTAACCCTAACTCTAACCCTTACCCTTACCCTAACCCTAAACATAAACCTAACCCTAAACCTAACCCTAACCCTAACCCTAACCCTTACCCTTACCCTAACCCTAACTCTAATCCCAAACCTTACCCTTACCCTAACCCTAAACCTTATCCTTACCCTAAACCTAACCCTAACCCTTACCTTACCCTTTCCATAACCCTAACCCTAACCCTAACCCTAACCCTAAACCTAACCCTAACCCTATCCCTATCCCTTACCCTTACCCTAAACCTAAAATTAAACCTAACCCTAACCCTAAACCTAAACCTTACCCTAACCCTAACGCTAACCCTAACCCTAAACCTTACCCTAACACTAACCTTAACCTTAACCCTAACCTAAACCTATCCCTTTCTCTTACAATAATCCTAACCATAACCCTTACCCTAACCCTAACCCTAACCCTAACCCTTACCCTATCCCTAAAACTAACCCTAACCCTTACCCTAACCCTTACCCTAACCCTAACGATAACCCTAACCCTAAAACTTACCCTAACCCTAACCCTAACTCTAAACCTAACCCCTAACCCTAACTCTAACACTAACCCTTACCCTTACCCTAACCCTAAACCTAAACCTAATCTTAACCCTAACAATTACCCTAACCCTAAAGCTAACCCTAACCCTAAACTTACCCTAACCCTAACCCTATCCCTAAAGCTAACCCTTAATTCTAACCCTTACCCTAACCCTAATCCAAATCCTATCATAACCCTAACCCTAAACCTAACCCCTAACCCTAACCTTAACCCTAACCTTAACTCTTACCCTTACCCTAACCCTAATCCTAACCTTAATGCTAACCCTAACCCTAACCCTTACCCTAACCCTAACCCTAAACCTAACCCTAAACCTAACCCTAACCCTAACCCTAACCATTACCTCAATGCTAACCCTAAACCTAAAACTAACCCTTACCCTAACCCTAACCCTAACCTTAACCCTAACCCTAACCCTAACCGTAACCCTTACCTCAATGCTAACCCTAACCCTAAACCTAACCCTAACCCTAACCCCTAACCCTAACGTTATCCCTAACCCTAACCCTTACCCTTACCCTAACCCTAACCCTTACCTCAATGCTAACCCTAACCCTAAACCTTGCCCTTACCCTAACCCTAACCCTAAACCTAACCCTAACCCTAACCCTAACCCTTACCCTTACCCTAACACTAACCTTAACCCCAAACCTTACCCTTACCCCAACCCTAACCCTAATATTAATGCTAACCCTTACCCTAACCCTAACCCTTACCCTAACCCTAAGACTATCCCTAAACCTTACCCTAACCCTAACCCTAACCCTAACCCTAAGAGTAACCCTAACCGTAACCTTAACCATAACCCTAACACTTACCCTTATCTAACCCTAACACTAACCCTAACCCTTACCATAACCCTAAACCTAACTCTAACCCTAACACCTTACACTAACCCTAACCCTAAACATAACGCTAACCCTTACCCTTACCCTAACCCTAACCCTTACCCTAAACCTAACCCTAACCCTTACCCTAACAATAACCCTAACCCTAACACCTCACCCTAACCCTAACCCTAACACTCACCCTAAACCTAACCATAACCATAACCCTTACACTAACCCTAACCCTAACCCTCACCTTTACCGTTATCCTAACCCTAACTCTAACCTTAAAACCAACCCTAAACCTAACCCTAACCCTTACCCTAACCTTAACCCTAACTCTAACCCTAACCCTAAACCTTACCCTTACCCTAACCCTACCTCTAACCCTAGCCTTAACCCTAAACCCTAAGCCTAACCCTAACCCTAACCCTTACCCTTACCCTAACCCTAACCATAACCCTAACCCTAACCCTAAACTTTATCCTTACCCTAAACCTAACCCTAACCCTTACCCTAAACCTAATCTTAACCCCATCCCTAACCCTTACCCTTAACCTAACCCTAACCCTAAACCTAACCCTAACCCTAACCCTAACCCTAAACCTAACCCCAAACCTTACCCTAACCCTAACGCTAAACCTAACCCTAAACCTTACCCTAACATTAACCTTAATCCTAACCCTAACCAAACCCTATCCCTTTCTCTTACCATAACCCTAACACTAACCCTTACCCTTACCCTAACCTAAACATAAACCTAACCCTAAACCTAACCTTAACCCTAACCCTTACCTTTACCCTAACCCTAAACCTAACTTTAACCCTAAACCTTATCCTTACACTAAACCTAACCCTAACCCTTACCCTAACCCTAAACCTAACCCTAACCCTATCCCTAACCCTTACCCTTACCCTAAACCTAAAACTAAACCTAACCCTAACCCTAAACCTAAACCTTACCCTGACCCTTACCATAACCCTAACCCTAACCCTAAACCTAACCCTAAACCTAACCCTTAACCTTACCCTCACCTTAACACTAAACCCAACCCTAAACCTAACCCTAACCCTTACCCTAACCCTAACTCTTAACCTAAACCTAACCCTAAACCTTACCCTTACACTAAACCTAACCCTAACCCTTACTGTAAACCTAACCCTAACCCTAACCCTAACCCTTACCCTTACCTTAACTCTATCTCTAAGCCTAACACAAAACCTTACCCTTACCCTAACCCTAGATCTAACCCTAACCGTAACCCTAAACCCTAACCCTAACCCTAAACCTAACCCTTACCCTAAACCTTATCCACAAACTAACCTTAACCTTATCCCTAACCTAAACCTATCCCTTTCTCTTACCAAAACCCTAACCATAACCCTTACCCTAACCCTAACCCTAACCCTAACCCTAACCCTAACCCTAAACCTAAACCTTGCCCTTAGCCTAACCCTAACCCTAACCCTAACCCTAACCCTTACCCTTACCCTAACCGTTACCTTAACCCCAAACCTTACCCTTACCCTAACCCTAACCATAACATTAATGCTAACCCTAACCCTAACCCTAACCCTTACCCTAACCCTAAGACTATCCCTAAACCTTACCCTAACACTAACCCTAACCCTTACATTTTATGTAACCCTAACCCTAAACCTAACCCTAACCCTAACCCTAAGACTAACCCTAACCCTAACCCTAACCCTAACACTTACCCTTATCTAACTCTAACACTAACCCTAACCCTTACCCTAACCCTAAACCTAACCCTAACTCTAACCCCTTACACTAACCCTAACCCTAAACATTACCCTAACCCTTACCCTTACCCTAACCCTAACCCTAACCCTTACCCTAAACCTAACCCTAACCCTTACCCTAACCATAACACTAACCATAACACCTCACCCTAACCCTAACCCTAACACTCACCCTAACCCTAACCATAACCATAACCCTTACACTAACCCTAACCCTAACCTAACCCTATCCCTTTCTCTTACCATAACCCTAACCATAACCCTTACCCTTACCCTAACCCTAACCATAATCTTAACCCTAACACTAACCCTAACTCTAACCCTTACCCTTACCCTAACCCTAAACATAAACCTAACCCTAAACCTAACCCTAACCCTAACCCTTACCCTTACCCTAACCCTAACTCTAATCCCAAACCTTACCCTTACCCTAACCCTAAACCTTATCCTTACCCTAAACCTAACCCTAACCCTTACCTTACCCTTTCCATAACCCTAACCCTAACCCTAACCCTAACCCTAAACCTAACCCTAACCCTATCCCTATCCCTTACCCTTACCCTAAACCTAAAATTAAACCTAACCCTAACCCTAAACCTAAACCTTACCCTAACCCTAACGCTAACCCTAACCCTAAACCTTACCCTAACACTAAACTTAACCTTAACCCTAACCTAAACCTATCCCTTTCTCTTACAATAATCCTAACCATAACCCTTACCCTAACCCTAACCCTAACCCTAACCCTTACCCTATCCCTAAAACTAACCCTAACCCTTACCCTAACCCTTACCCTAACCCTAACGATAACCCTAACCCTAAAACTTACCCTAACCCTAACCCTAACTCTAAACCTAACCCCTAACCCTAACTCTAACACTAACCCTTACCCTTACCCTAACCCTAAACCTAAACCTAATCTTAACCCTAACAATTACCCTAACCCTAAAGCTAACCCTAACCCTAAACTTACCCTAACCCTAACCCTATCCCTAAAGCTAACCCTTAATTCTAACCCTTACCCTAACCCTAATCCAAATCCTATCATAACCCTAACCCTAAACCTAACCCCTAACCCTAACCTTAACCCTAACCTTAACTCTTACCCTTACCCTAACCCTAATCCTAACCTTAATGCTAACCCTAACCCTAACCCTTACCCTAACCCTAACCCTAAACCTAACCCTAAACCTAACCCTAACCCTAACCCTAACCATTACCTCAATGCTAACCCTAAACCTAAAACTAACCCTTACCCTAACCCTAACCCTAACCTTAACCCTAACCCTAACCCTAACCGTAACCCTTACCTCAATGCTAACCCTAACCCTAAACCTAACCCTAACCCTAACCCCTAACCCTAACGTTATCCCTAACCCTAACCCTTACCCTTACCCTAACCCTAACCCTTACCTCAATGCTAACCCTAACCCTAAACCTTGCCCTTACCCTAACCCTAACCCTAAACCTAACCCTAACCCTAACCCTAACCCTTACCCTTACCCTAACACTAACCTTAACCCCAAACCTTACCCTTACCCCAACCCTAACCCTAATATTAATGCTAACCCTTACCCTAACCCTAACCCTTACCCTAACCCTAAGACTATCCCTAAACCTTACCCTAACCCTAACCCTAACCCTAACCCTAAGAGTAACCCTAACCGTAACCTTAACCATAACCCTAACACTTACCCTTATCTAACCCTAACACTAACCCTAACCCTTACCATAACCCTAAACCTAACTCTAACCCTAACACCTTACACTAACCCTAACCCTAAACATAACGCTAACCCTTACCCTTACCCTAACCCTAACCCTTACCCTAAACCTAACCCTAACCCTTACCCTAACAATAACCCTAACCCTAACACCTCACCCTAACCCTAACCCTAACACTCACCCTAAACCTAACCATAACCATAACCCTTACACTAACCCTAACCCTAACCCTCACCTTTACCGTTATCCTAACCCTAACTCTAACCTTAAAACCAACCCTAAACCTAACCCTAACCCTTACCCTAACCTTAACCCTAACTCTAACCCTAACCCTAAACCTTACCCTTACCCTAACCCTACCTCTAACCCTAGCCTTAACCCTAAACCCTAAGCCTAACCCTAACCCTAACCCTTACCCTTACCCTAACCCTAACCATAACCCTAACCCTAACCCTAAACTTTATCCTTACCCTAAACCTAACCCTAACCCTTACCCTAAACCTAATCTTAACCCCATCCCTAACCCTTACCCTTAACCTAACCCTAACCCTAAACCTAACCCTAACCCTAACCCTAACCCTAAACCTAACCCCAAACCTTACCCTAACCCTAACGCTAAACCTAACCCTAAACCTTACCCTAACATTAACCTTAATCCTAACCCTAACCAAACCCTATCCCTTTCTCTTACCATAACCCTAACACTAACCCTTACCCTTACCCTAACCTAAACATAAACCTAACCCTAAACCTAACCTTAACCCTAACCCTTACCTTTACCCTAACCCTAAACCTAACTTTAACCCTAAACCTTATCCTTACACTAAACCTAACCCTAACCCTTACCCTAACCCTAAACCTAACCCTAACCCTATCCCTAACCCTTACCCTTACCCTAAACCTAAAACTAAACCTAACCCTAACCCTAAACCTAAACCTTACCCTGACCCTTACCATAACCCTAACCCTAACCCTAAACCTAACCCTAAACCTAACCCTTAACCTTACCCTCACCTTAACACTAAACCCAACCCTAAACCTAACCCTAACCCTTACCCTAACCCTAACTCTTAACCTAAACCTAACCCTAAACCTTACCCTTACACTAAACCTAACCCTAACCCTTACTGTAAACCTAACCCTAACCCTAACCCTAACCCTTACCCTTACCTTAACTCTATCTCTAAGCCTAACACAAAACCTTACCCTTACCCTAACCCTAGATCTAACCCTAACCGTAACCCTAAACCCTAACCCTAACCCTAAACCTAACCCTTACCCTAAACCTTATCCACAAACTAACCTTAACCTTATCCCTAACCTAAACCTATCCCTTTCTCTTACCAAAACCCTAACCATAACCCTTACACTAACCCTAACCCTAACCCTAACCCTAACCCTAACCCTTACCCTATCCCTAAAACTAACCCTAACCCTTACCCTAACCCTAACCCTCACCTTAACCATAAACCTAACCCTAACCCTTACCTCAATGCTAATCCTAACCCTAAACCTAACCCTAACCCTAACCCCTAACCCTAACGTTATCCCTAACCCTAACCCTTACCCTTACCCTAACCCTAACCCTTACCTCAATGCTAACCCTAACCCTAAACCTTGCCCTTACCCTAACCCTAACCCTAAACCTAACCCTAACCCTAACCCTAACCCTTACCCTTACCCTAACACTAACCTTAACCCCAAAACTTACCCTTACCCTAACCCTAACCCTAACATTAATGCTAAACCTTACCCTAACCCTAACCCTTACCCTAACCCTAAGACTATCCCTAAACCTTACCCTAACCCTAAACCTAACCCGAACCCTAAGAGTAACCCTAACCGTAACCCTAACCCTAACCCTAACACTTACCCTTATCTAACCCTAACACTAACCCTAACCCTTACCATAACCCTAAACCTAACCCTAACCCTAACCCCTTACACTAAACCTAACCCTAAACATAACGCTAACCCTTACCCTTACCCTAACCCTAACCCTTACCCGAAACCTAACCCTAACCCTTACCCTAACCATAACCCTAACCCTAACACCTCACCCTAACCCTAACCCTAACACTCACCCTAACCCTAACCATAACCATAACCCTTACACTAACCCTAACCCTAACCCTCACCTTTACCATTATCCTAACCCTAACTCTAACCTTAAAACCAACCCTAAACCTAACCCTAACCCTTACCCTTACCTTAACCCTAACTCTAACCCTAACCCTAAACCTTACACTTACCCTAACCCTACCTCTAACCCTAGCCTTAACCCTAAACCCTAACCCTAACCCTAACCCTAACCCTTACCCTTACCCTAACCCTAACCATAACCCTAACCCTAACCCTAAACTTTATCCTTACCCTAAACCTAACCCTAACCCTTACCCTAAACCTAACCCAAACCTTACCCTAACCCTAACGCTAAACCTAACCCTAAACCTTACCCTAACACTAACCTTAATCCTAACCCTAACCAAACCCTATCCCTTTCTCTTACCATAACCCTAACAGTAACCCTTACCCTTACCCTAACCCTAAACATAAACCTAACCCTAACCCTAACCCTAACCCTAACCCTTACCTTTACCCTAACCCTAAACCTAACTCTAACCCTAAAACTTATCCTTACACTAAACCTAACCCTAACCCTTACCCTAACCCTAAACCTAACCCTAACCCTATCCCTAACCCTTACACTTACCCTAAACCTAAAACTAAACCTAACCCTAACCCTAAACCTAAACCTTACCCTGACCCTTACCATAACCCTAACCCTAACCCTAAACCTAACCCTAAACCTAACCCTTAACCTTACCCTAACCTTAACACTAAACCCAACCCTAAACCTAACCCTAACCCTTACCCTAACCCTAACTCTTAACCTAAACCTAACCCTAAACCTTACCCTTACCCTAAACCTAACCCCAACCCTTACTGTAAACCTAACCCTAACCCTAACCCTAACCCTTACCCTTACCTTAACTCTATCTCTAACCCTAACACAAAACCTTACCCTTAACCTAACCCTAGATCTAACCCTAACCGTAACCCTAAACCCTAACCCTAACCCTAAACCTAACCCTTACCCTAAACCTTATCCACAAACTAACCTTAACCCTAACCCTAACCTAACCCTATCACTTTCTCTTACCATAACCCTAACCATAACCCTTACCCTAACCCTAACCCTAACCCTAACCCTTACCCTAACCCTAACACTAACCCTAACCCTAACCCTAACCCTTACCCTAACCCTAACGCTAACCCTAACCCTAAAACTTACCCTAACCCTAACCCTAACCCTAAAACTAACCCCTAACCCTAAACCTAACCCTAACCCTTACCCTTACCCTAACCCTAACCCTAACCCTAAACCTTAGCCTAACTCTAACTCTAACCCTAATCCTTACCCTTACCCTAACCTTAACCCTAAACCTAATCCTAAACCTAACCCTAAACCTAACCCTTACCCTTACCCTAACCCTAACCCTAAACCTAACCGTAACCCAAACCCTAACCCTAACCCCTAACCCTAACCTTAACCCTAACCCTTACCCTTACCCTAACCCTAACCCTTACCTCAATGCTAACCCTAACCCTAAACCTAACCCTTACCCTAACCATAACCCTAAACCTAACCCTAACACTAAACCTAACCGTAATCGTAACCCTAACCCTATCCCCTAACCCTAACCTTAACCCTAACCCTAACCCTTACCCTTACCCTAACCCTAACCCTAACCTTAATGCTAACCATAACCCTAACCCTAACCCTTACCCTAACCCTAAACCTAAACCTAACATTAACCCTAACCCTAACCCTAACCCTCACCCTAACTCTAACCCTTACCCTTCCCATAACCCTAATCCTAAACCTAACCCTTACCCTTACACTAACCCTAACAATAAACTTAACCCCAACCCTAAACCTAACCGTAACTCTTACCCTTACCCTAAACCTAACCCTAAACCTAACCCTACCCCTAACCCTAACCCTTACCCTAACCCTAAACATTACCCTAACCCTAAACTTAATCCTAACCCTAAATTAACCCTAACCCTTACCCTTACCCCAACTCTAACCCTAACCCTAACCCTAACCCTAACCCTTACCCTTACCCTAAACCTAACCCTAAACCTAACCCTAATACTAACCCTATCCCGAACACTAACCCTTACCCTAACCCTAACCCTAACCCTAAACCTAACCCTAACCCTAACCCTTACCCTAACCCTAACCTTAATCCTAACCCTAAACCTTGCCCTTACCCTAACCCTAACCCTAAATGTAACCCTAACCCTTTCCCTTACCCTAACCCTAACCCTAAACTTAATGCTAACCCTAACCCTAACCCTAACCCTTACCCTAACCCTAACCCTAAACCTAATCCTTACCCTAACCCTAATACTAACCCTAACCCTTACCCTTTCCCTAACCCTAACCCTAACCATAAACCTAACCTTAAACCTTACCCTTACCCTAACCCTAATCCTTACCCTAATCCTAACCCTAACCCTAACCCTAAACCTTGCCCTTACCCAAACCCTAACCCTAAACCTAACCCTAACCCTAACCCTAACCCTTACCCTTACCCTAACCCTAACCTTAACCCCAAACCTTACCCTTACCATAACCCTAACCCTAACATTAATGCTAACCCTAACCCTAACCCTAACCCTTACGCTAACCCAAAGTCTATTCCTAAACCTTACCCTAACCCTAAACCTAACCCTAATACTAACCCTATCCCTAACACTAAACCTTACCCTAACCCTAACCCTAACCCTAAACCTAACCCTAACCCTAACCCTTACCCTAACCCTAACTTTAATCCTAACCCTAAACCTTGCCCTTACCCTAACCCTAACCCTAAACGTAACCCTAACCCTTTCCCTTACCCTATCCCTAAACTTAATGCTAACCCTAAACCTAACCATAACCCTTACCCTAACCCTAACCCTAAACCTAATCCTTACCCTAACCCTAATACTAACCCTAACCCTTACCCTTTCCCTAACCCTAACCCTAACCATAAACCTAACCTTAAATCTTACCCTTACCCTAAACCTAATCCTTACCCTAACCCTAACCCTAACCCTAACCCTAAACCTTGCCCTTACCCTAACCCTAACCCTAACCCTAACCCTAACCCTTACCCTTACCCTAACACTAACATTAACCCCAAACCTTACCCTTACCCTAACCCTAACCCTAACATTAATGCTAACCCTAACCCTAACCCTAACCCTTACCCTAACCCAAAGTCTATTCCTAAACCTTACCCTAACCCTAAACCTAACCCTAACCCTAAGAGTAACCCTAACCGTAACCCTAACCCTAACCCGTAACCCTAACGTTATCCCTAACCCTAACCCTTACCCTTACCCTAACCCTAACCCTTACCTCAATGCTAACCCTAACCCTAAACCTAACCATAACCCTAACCCCTAACCCTAACGTTATCCCTAACCCTAACCCTTCCCCTACCCTAACCCTAACCCTTACCTCAATGCTAACCCTAACCCTAAACCTAACCCTTACCCTAACCCTAACCCTAAACCTAACCCTAACACTAAACCCAACCGTAATCCTAAACCTAACCCTATCCCCTAACACTAATCTTAACCCTAACCCTAACCCTTACCCTTACCCTAACCCTAAACCTAACCTTAATGCTAACCATAATCCTAACCCTACCCCTTACCCTAACCCTAAACCTAAACCTAACATTAACCCTAACCCTAACTCTAACCCTTACCCTAACCCTAATCCTAAGCCTTACCATTACATTAAACCTACTCCTAAACCAAACCCTAAACCTTACCCTTACCCTAAACCTAACCTAACACTTACCCTATCCCTAACCCTCACCCTAAACGTAACCCTAACACTTACACTTACCTTAACCCTAAACCTAAACCTAACCATAATCCTAACACTTATCCTAACCACTAACCCTAATCCTAACCCTTACCCTTACCCTAACACTAACCCCTAATCTTAAACTTAACCCTAAGCCTTACACTCATCCTAACCCTTACCCCTAACCCTAACCCTAACCCTAACCCATACCCTTACCATAAACCAAACCCTAACCCTAACCCTGACCCTAAACCTTACCCTAACCCTAACTCTAATCCGAACCCGAACCCCGAATCCAAACCATAACACTCACCCTAACTCTAACCCTTACCCTTACCCTAAACCTAATCCTAAACCTAAACCTTACCCTTACCCTAAACCTAACAAAAAACTTAACCCTAACCCTAAACCTAACCGTAACTCTTACCCTTAACCTAAACCTAACCCTAAACCTAACCCTAACCCTAAAACTTACCCTAACCCTAAACATTACCCTAACCCTAAACTTAATGCTAACCCTAAACTTAACCCTAACGCTTACCCTTACCCTAACTCTAACCCGAACCCAAACCCTAACCCTTACCCTTAACCTAACCCTAACCCTAACCCTAACCCTAAACCTAACCCTAACACTAACGCTATCCCTAACCCTAACCCTTACCCTAACCCTTAACCTAACCCTAACCCTAAACCTTGCCATTACCCTAACCCTAACCCTAAACCTAACCGTAACCCTTTCCCTTACCCTAACCCTAACCCTAAACTTAATGCTAACCCTAACCCTAACCCTAACCCTTAACCTAACCCTAACCCTAACCCTAATCCTTACCCTAACCCTAATCCTAAACCTAACCCTTACCCTTTCCCTAACCCTAACCCTAACCATCAACCTAACCTTAAACCTTACCCTTACCCTAACCCTACTCCTTACCCTAACCCTAACCCTAACCCTAAACCTAAACCTTGCCCTTAGCCTAACCCTAACCCTAACCCTAACCCTAACCCTTACCCTTACCCTAACCGTTACCTTAACCCCAAACCTTACCCTTACCCTAACCCTAACCATAACATTAATGCTAACCCTAACCCTAACCCTAACCCTTACCCTAACCCTAAGACTATCCCTAAACCTTACCCTAACACTAACCCTAACCCTTACATTTTATGTAACCCTAACCCTAAACCTAACCCTAACCCTAACCCTAAGACTAACCCTAACCCTAACCCTAACCCTAACACTTACCCTTATCTAACTCTAACACTAACCCTAACCCTTACCCTAACCCTAAACCTAACCCTAACTCTAACCCCTTACACTAACCCTAACCCTAAACATTACCCTAACCCTTACCCTTACCCTAACCCTAACCCTAACCCTTACCCTAAACCTAACCCTAACCCTTACCCTAACCATAACACTAACCATAACACCTCACCCTAACCCTAACCCTAACACTCACCCTAACCCTAACCATAACCATAACCCTTACACTAACCCTAACCCTAACCTAACCCTATCCCTTTCTCTTACCATAACCCTAACCATAACCCTTACCCTTACCCTAACCCTAACCATAATCTTAACCCTAACACTAACCCTAACTCTAACCCTTACCCTTACCCTAACCCTAAACATAAACCTAACCCTAAACCTAACCCTAACCCTAACCCTAACCCTTACCCTTACCCTAACCCTAACTCTAATCCCAAACCTTACCCTTACCCTAACCCTAAACCTTATCCTTACCCTAAACCTAACCCTAACCCTTACCTTACCCTTTCCATAACCCTAACCCTAACCCTAACCCTAACCCTAAACCTAACCCTAACCCTATCCCTATCCCTTACCCTTACCCTAAACCTAAAATTAAACCTAACCCTAACCCTAAACCTAAACCTTACCCTAACCCTAACGCTAACCCTAACCCTAAACCTTACCCTAACACTAACCTTAACCTTAACCCTAACCTAAACCTATCCCTTTCTCTTACAATAATCCTAACCATAACCCTTACCCTAACCCTAACCCTAACCCTAACCCTTACCCTATCCCTAAAACTAACCCTAACCCTTACCCTAACCCTTACCCTAACCCTAACGATAACCCTAACCCTAAAACTTACCCTAACCCTAACCCTAACTCTAAACCTAACCCCTAACCCTAACTCTAACACTAACCCTTACCCTTACCCTAACCCTAAACCTAAACCTAATCTTAACCCTAACAATTACCCTAACCCTAAAGCTAACCCTAACCCTAAACTTACCCTAACCCTAACCCTATCCCTAAAGCTAACCCTTAATTCTAACCCTTACCCTAACCCTAATCCAAATCCTATCATAACCCTAACCCTAAACCTAACCCCTAACCCTAACCTTAACCCTAACCTTAACTCTTACCCTTACCCTAACCCTAATCCTAACCTTAATGCTAACCCTAACCCTAACCCTTACCCTAACCCTAACCCTAAACCTAACCCTAAACCTAACCCTAACCCTAACCCTAACCATTACCTCAATGCTAACCCTAAACCTAAAACTAACCCTTACCCTAACCCTAACCCTAACCTTAACCCTAACCCTAACCCTAACCGTAACCCTTACCTCAATGCTAACCCTAACCCTAAACCTAACCCTAACCCTAACCCCTAACCCTAACGTTATCCCTAACCCTAACCCTTACCCTTACCCTAACCCTAACCCTTACCTCAATGCTAACCCTAACCCTAAACCTTGCCCTTACCCTAACCCTAACCCTAAACCTAACCCTAACCCTAACCCTAACCCTTACCCTTACCCTAACACTAACCTTAACCCCAAACCTTACCCTTACCCCAACCCTAACCCTAATATTAATGCTAACCCTTACCCTAACCCTAACCCTTACCCTAACCCTAAGACTATCCCTAAACCTTACCCTAACCCTAACCCTAACCCTAACCCTAAGAGTAACCCTAACCGTAACCTTAACCATAACCCTAACACTTACCCTTATCTAACCCTAACACTAACCCTAACCCTTACCATAACCCTAAACCTAACTCTAACCCTAACACCTTACACTAACCCTAACCCTAAACATAACGCTAACCCTTACCCTTACCCTAACCCTAACCCTTACCCTAAACCTAACCCTAACCCTTACCCTAACAATAACCCTAACCCTAACACCTCACCCTAACCCTAACCCTAACACTCACCCTAAACCTAACCATAACCATAACCCTTACACTAACCCTAACCCTAACCCTCACCTTTACCGTTATCCTAACCCTAACTCTAACCTTAAAACCAACCCTAAACCTAACCCTAACCCTTACCCTAACCTTAACCCTAACTCTAACCCTAACCCTAAACCTTACCCTTACCCTAACCCTACCTCTAACCCTAGCCTTAACCCTAAACCCTAAGCCTAACCCTAACCCTAACCCTTACCCTTACCCTAACCCTAACCATAACCCTAACCCTAACCCTAAACTTTATCCTTACCCTAAACCTAACCCTAACCCTTACCCTAAACCTAATCTTAACCCCATCCCTAACCCTTACCCTTAACCTAACCCTAACCCTAAACCTAACCCTAACCCTAACCCTAACCCTAAACCTAACCCCAAACCTTACCCTAACCCTAACGCTAAACCTAACCCTAAACCTTACCCTAACATTAACCTTAATCCTAACCCTAACCAAACCCTATCCCTTTCTCTTACCATAACCCTAACACTAACCCTTACCCTTACCCTAACCTAAACATAAACCTAACCCTAAACCTAACCTTAACCCTAACCCTTACCTTTACCCTAACCCTAAACCTAACTTTAACCCTAAACCTTATCCTTACACTAAACCTAACCCTAACCCTTACCCTAACCCTAAACCTAACCCTAACCCTATCCCTAACCCTTACCCTTACCCTAAACCTAAAACTAAACCTAACCCTAACCCTAAACCTAAACCTTACCCTGACCCTTACCATAACCCTAACCCTAACCCTAAACCTAACCCTAAACCTAACCCTTAACCTTACCCTCACCTTAACACTAAACCCAACCCTAAACCTAACCCTAACCCTTACCCTAACCCTAACTCTTAACCTAAACCTAACCCTAAACCTTACCCTTACACTAAACCTAACCCTAACCCTTACTGTAAACCTAACCCTAACCCTAACCCTAACCCTTACCCTTACCTTAACTCTATCTCTAAGCCTAACACAAAACCTTACCCTTACCCTAACCCTAATACTAACCCTAACCCTTACCCTTTCCCAACCCCTAACCCTAACCCCTAACCCTAACCTTAACCCTAACCCTAACCCTTACCCTTAACCTAACCCTAACCCTTCCTTCAATGCTAACCCTTACCCTAAACCTCACCCTTACCCTAACCCTAACACTAAACCTAACCGTAACCCTAACCCTAACCCTATCCCCTAACCCTAACCTTAACTCGAACCCTAACCCTTACCCTTACCCTAACCGGAACCCTAACCTTAATGCTAACCATAACCCTAACCCTAACCCTTACCCTAACCCTAAACCTTACCCTTACCCTAAACCTAACCTAACCCTTACCCTATCCCTAACCCTAACCCTAAACGTAACCCTAACACTTACACTTACCTTAACCCTAAACCTAAAACTAACACTAATCCTAACACTTACCCTAACCCCTAACCCTAATCCTAACCCTTACCCTTACCCAAACACTAACCCCTAACCTTAACCTTAACCCTAATCCTTACACTCATCCTAACCCTTACCCCTAACCCTAACCCTAACCCTAGCCCATACCCTCACCATAAAACAAACCCTAACCCTAACCCTGACCCTAAACCTTACCCTAACCCTATCTCTAACCCGAACCCCAACCCCTAACCCTAACCCTAACCTCACCCTAACTCTAACCCTTACCCTTCCCCTAACCCTAATCCTAAACCTAACCCTTACCCTTACCCTAAACCTAACAATAAACTTAACAACAACCATAAACCTAACCGTAACTCTTACCGTTACCCTAAACCTAACCCTAACCCTAAACCTTACCCTAACCCTAAACTTAATCCTAACCCTAAACTTAACCCAAACGCTTACCCTTACCCTAACTCTAACCCTAACCCTAACCCTATCCCTAACCCTTACCCTTACCCTAACCCTAACCCTAAACCTAACCCTAACACTAACCCTATCCCTAACCCTAAACCTTACCCTAACCCTAACCCTAACCCTAAACCTAACCCTAACCCTAACCCTTACCCTTACCCTAACCCTAACCCTAAACCTTGCCCTTACCCTAACCCTAATCCTAAACCTATCCCTAACCCTTTCCCTTACCCTAACCCTAACCCTAAACTTAATGCTAACCCTAACCCTAACCCTAACCCTTACCCTAACCCTAACCCTAACCCTAATCCTTACCCTAACCCTATTCCTAACCCTAAACCTTACCCTTTCCCTAACCCTAACCCTAACCATAAACGTAACCTTAAACCTTACCCTTACCCTAACCCTACTCGTTACCCTAACCCTAACTCTAACCCTAACCCTAAACCTTGCCCTTACCCTAACCCTAACCCTAAACCTAACCCTAACCCTAACCCTATCCCTTACCCTTACCCTAACCCTAACTTTAACCCCAAACCTTACCCTTACCCTAACCCTAACCCTAACATTAATGCTAACCCTAACCTATCCCTTACCCTTACTCTTACCCTTACCCTAAACCTAAAACTAAATCTAACCCTAACCTAAACCTAAACCTTACCTTAACCCTTACCATAACCCTAACCCAAACCCTAACCCTCAACCTAACCCTAAACCTAACCCTTAACCTTACCCTAACCTTAACACTAAACTCAACCCTAAACCTACCCCTAACCCTAACTCTTAACCTAAACCTAACCCTACACTTTAACTTTACCCTAAACCTAACCCTAACTCTTACCGTAAACCTAACCCTAACCCTAACCCTAACCCTAACCCTTACCCTTACGTTAACTCTAACTCTAACCCTAACACGAAACCTTACCCTTACCCTAACCCTGGATCTAACCCTAACCCTAACCCTAAACCCTAACCCTAACCCTAAACATAACCCTTACCCTAAACCTTACCCACAAACTAACCTTAACCCTAACCCTAACCTAATCCTATCCCTTTCTCTTACCATAACCCTAACCATAACCCTTACCCTAACCCTAACCCTAACCCTAACCCTTACCCAAACCCTAACCCTAACCCTAACCCTAACCCTTACCCTAACCCTAACGCTAACCCTAACCCTAAAACTTACCCTAACCCTAACCCTAACATTAAAACAAACCCCTAACCCTAAACCTAACCCTAACCCTTACCCTTACCCTAACCCTAACCCTAACCCTAAACCTTACCCTAACTCTAACTCTAACCCTAAGCCTTACCCTTACCCTAACCTTAACAATAAACCTAATCCTAACCCTAAACCTAAACCTAACCCTTACCCTTACCCTAACCCTAACCCTAAACCTAACCGTAACCCAAACCCTAACCCTAACCCCTAATCCTAACCTTAACCCTAACCCTAACCCTTACCCTTACCCTAACCCTAACCATTACCTCAATGCTAACCCTAACCCTAAACCAAACCCTTACCCTAACCCTAACCCTAACCTTAACCCTAACCCTAACCCTAACCCTAACCCTAACCCTTACCTCAATGCTAACCCCAACCCTAAACCTAAACCTAACCCTAACCCCTAACCCTAACGTTATCCCTAACCCTAACCCTTACCCTTAACCTAACCCTAACCCTTACCTCAATGCTAACCCTAACCCTAAACCTAACCCTTACCCTAACCATAAGGCTAAACCTAACCCTAAAACTAAACCCAACCGTAATCCTAAACCTAACCCTATCCCCTAACCCTAATCTTAACCCTAACCCTAACCCTTACCCTTACCCTAACCCTAACCCTAACCTTAATGCTAACCATAACCCTAACCCTAACCCTTACCCTAACCCTAAACCTAAACCTAACATTAACCCTAACCCTAACCCTAACCCTTACCCTAACCCTAATCCTAAGCCTTACCCTTACATTAAACCTACCCCTACACCTAACCCTATACCTTACCCTTGCCCTAAACCTAACCTAAACCTTACCCTATCCCTAACCCTAACTCTAAACGTAACCCTAACACTTACACTTACCTTAACCCTAAACCTAAAACTAACCCTAATCCTAACACTTACACTAACCCCTAACCCTAATCCTAACCCTTACCCTTACCCTAACACTAACCCCTAATCTTAAACTTAACCCTAAGCCTTACACTCATCCTAACCCTTACCCCTAACCCTAACCCTAACCCATACCCTTACCATAAACCAAACCCTAACCCTAACCCTGACCCTAAACCTTACCCTAACCCTAACTCTAACCCCAACCCGAACCCCGAACCCAAACCCTAACACTCACCCTAACTCTAACCCTGACCCTTCCCCTAAACTTAATCCTAAACCTAAACCTTGCCCTAACCTAAACCTAACAATAAACGTAGCCCCAACCCTAAACCTAACTGTAACTCTTACCCTTACCCTAAACCTAACCCTAAACCTAACCCTAACCCTAAACCTTACCCTAACCCTAAACATTACCCTAACCCTAAACTTAATCCTAACCCTAAACTTAACCCTAACGCTTACCCTTACCCTAACTCTAACCCTAACCCAAACCCTAACCCTTACCCTTACCCTAACCCTAACCCTAACACTCACCCTAACCCTAACCATAACCATAACCCTTACACTAACCCTAACCCTAACCCTCACCTTTACCATTATCCTAACCCTAACTCTAACCTTAAATCCAACCCTAAACCTAACCCTAACCCTTACCCTTACCTTAACCCTAACTCTAACCCTAACCCTAAACCTTACCCGAACACTAACCTTAACCCTAACCCTAAACCTAACTCTAACCCTAAAACTTATCGTTACCCTAAACCTAACCCTAACCCTTACCCTAACCCTAAACCTAACCCTAACCCTATCCCTATCCCTTACCCTTAACCTAAACCTAAAATTAAACCTAAAACTAACCCTAAACATAAACCTTACCCTAACCCTAACGCTAACCCTAACCCTAAACCTTACCCTAACACTAAAACTAACCCTAACCCTAACCATAACCCTTACCCTAACCCTAACGCTAACCCTAACCCTAAAACTTACCCTAACCCTAACCCTAACTCTAAACCTAACCCCTCACTCTACCTCTAACCCTAAACCTTACCCTTACCCTAACCCTAACCGTAAACCTAAACCTAATCCTAACCCTAACAATTACCCTAACCCTAAAGCTAACCCTAACCCTAAACTTACCCTAACCCTAACCCTAACCTAAACCTATCCCTTTCTCTTACCATAACCCTAACCATAACCCTTACCCTAACCCTAACCCTAACCCTTACCCTATCCCTAAAACTAACCCTAAACCTAACCCTAACCCTTACTCTAACCCTAACGCTAACCCTAACCCTAAAACTTACCCTAACCCTAACCCTAACTCTAAACCTAACCCCTAACTCTAACTCTAACCCTAACCATTACCCTTACCCTAACCCTAACCGTAAACCTAAACCTAATCCAAACCTAACAATTACCCTAACCGTAAACCTAACCCTAACCCTAAACTTACCCTAATCCTAACCCTAACCCTAAAGCTAATCCCTAATTCTAACCCTTACCCTAACCCTAATCCTAAACCTATCCGTAACCCTAACCCTAAACCTAACCCCTAACCCTAACCTTAACCCCAACCTTAACCCTTACCCTTACCCTAACCCTAAACCTAACCTTAATGCTAACCCTAACCCTAACCCTTACCCTAACCCTAAACCTAAACCTAACCCTAACCCTAACCCTAACCCTAACCCTTACCCTAACCCTAACCCTTACCCTAAACCTAACCCTAACTCTAACCTTAACCGTAACCATAACCCTAACACTTACCTTACACTAACCCTAACCCTAACACTAACCCTAACCTTAACCCTAACCCTAACCCTAACCCTATCCCTTACCCTCATCCTAACCCTAACCCTAACCCTAACCCTAACACTTACGCTTACCCTTACCCTTACCTAAACGCAAACCCTAAACCTAACCCTAACCCTTACACTTACCCTAACTCTTACCTAAACGCAAACCCTAAACCTAACCCTAACCCTTACACTTACCCTAACACTAACCATAAACCTAGCCCTAACCCTAACCCTAACCCTAACCCTTACCCTTACCCAAACCCTACCCCTAAACCTAACACTAAATATTACCCTTACCCTAAACCTAACCTAACCCTTACCCTTCCCTAACCCTAACTCTTTCCCTAACCCTATCCCTAACCCTAACCCTAAACCTAACCCTAACACCTACCCTTATCTAAACCTAACACTAACCCTAACACTTAACCTAACCCTAACCCTTCCCACTAACCCTAACCCTAACCCTAACCCATACCCTTACCATAAACCTAACCCTAACCCTAACCCTTAAACTAACCCTTCCCCTAACCCTACCCCGAACCCTCACCCCTAACCCTAACCCTAACCCTAACCCTAACCCTAACCCTAACTTTAACCCCAACCCTAAACCTAACCCTAACTCTTACCCTTACCCTAAACCTAACCCTTAACCCAACCCTAAACCTTACCCTAACCCTAACCCTTACCCTAACCCTAAACTTAACCCTAAACCTTACCCTTACCCTAACTCTAACCCTAACCGTAACCCAACCCTAACCCTTACCCTTACCCTAAACCTAACCCTAACCCTAAGCCTAACCCTAACCCTAACCCTAACCCTAACCGTAACCCAACCCTAACCCTTACCCTTACCCTAAACCTAACCCTAACCCTAAGCCTAACCCTAACCCTAAACCTTACCCTAACGCAGCCCTAACCCTAACACTAACACTCACCCTTACCTTTACCCTAACCCTAACCCTAACCCCAACCCTTACCCTTACCCTAACCCTAACCCTAACCCTAAACTTAATGCTAACCCTAACCCTAACCCTTACCCTAACACTAAGACTAACCCTAAAACTTACCCTAACCCTAACCCTAACCCTATCCCTTAACCAAACCATAAACCTAACATTAACCCTAACCCTAACCCTAACCCTTACCCTAACCCTAACCCTAACCCTTACCCTTACATTAAACCTACCCCTAAACCTAACCCTAAACCTTACCCTTACCCTAAACCTAACCTAACCCTTACCCTATCCCTAACCCTAACCCTAAACCTAACTATAACACTTAAACTTACCTTAACCCTAAACCTAAAACTAACCCTAATCCTAACCCTAACCCTAACACCTAACTTTAATACTAACCCTTACCCTTACCCTAACACTAACCCTTTACCTTAACCTTAACCCTAATCCTTACCCTCATCCAAACCCTAACTCCTAACCCTAACCCTTAATCTTACCCTTACCCTAACAATAAACTTAACCCTAACCCTTACCCCTAACCCTAACCCTAACCCTAACCCATACCCTTACCATAAACCTAACCCTAACCCTAACCCTTAAACTAACCCTTCCCCTAACCCTAACCCGAACCCTCACCCCTAACCCTAACCCTAACCCTAACCCTAACCCTAACTTTAACCCCAACCCTAAACCTAACCCTAACTCTTACCCTTACCCTAAACCTAACCCTTACCCTAACCCTAAACCTTACCCTAACCCTAACCCTTACCCTAACCCTAAACTTAACCCTAAACCTTACCCTTACCCTAACTCTAACCCTAACCGTAACCCAACCCTAACCCTTACCCTTACCCTAAACCTAACCCTAACCCTAAGCCTAACCCTAACCCTAAACCTTACCCTAACCCAGCCCTAACCCTAACCCTAACACTCACCCTTACCTTTACCCTAACCCTAACCCTAACCCCAACCCTTACCCTTACCCTAACCCTAACCCTAACCCTAAACTTAATGCTAACCCTAACCCTAACCCTTACCCTAACACTAAGACTAACCCTAAAACTTACCCTAACCCTAACCCTAACCCTAACCCTTAACCAAACCATAAACCTAACATTAACCCTAACCCTAACCCTAACCCTTACCCTAACCCTAACCCTAACCCTTACCCTTACATTAAACCTACCCCTAAACCTAACCCTAAACCTTACCCTTACCCTAAACCTAACCTAACCCTTACCCTATCCCTAACCCTAACCCTAAACCTAACCATAACACTTAAACTTACCTTAACCCTAAACCTAAAACTAACCCTAATCCTAACCCTAACCCTAACACCTAACCTTAATACTAACCCTTACCCTTACCCTAACACTAACCCCTTACCTTAACCTTAACCCTAATACTTACCCTCATCCAAACCCTAACTCCTAACCCTAACCCTTAATCTTACCCTTACCCTAACAATAAACTTAACCCTAACCATTACCCCTAACCCTAACCCTAACCCTAACCCATACCCTTACCATAAACCTAACCTTAACGTAACCCTGACCCTAAACCTTACCCTAACCCTAACTCTAACCCGAACCCTAACGCCTAAACCTAACCCTATCCCTCACCCTAACCCTAAACCTTGCCCTTACCCTAACCCTAAACCTAAAACTAACCCTAAGCCTAACCCTAACCCTTACCCTTACCCTAACCCTAACCTTAACCCCAAACCTTACCCTTACCCTAACCCTAACCCTAACATTCATGCTAACCCTAACCCTAACCCTAACCCTTACCCTAACCCTAACACTATCCCTAAACCTTACCTTAACACTAACCCTAACCCTTACCCTTACCGTAACCCTAACCCTAACTCGAACCCTAACGCTAAGACTAACCCTAACCCGAACTGTAACCCTAACCCTAACACTTACCCTTATCTAAACCTAACCCTAACCCTAAGCCTAACCCGAACTCTAACCCTAACCCTAACCTAACACTTATCCTAACCCCTAACCATAACCCTAACCCTAAACATAACCCTAACCCTTACCCTTACCCTAAACCTAACCCTAACCCTTACCCTAACCATAACCCTAACCATAACACCTCACCCTAACCCTAACCCTAGCACTCACCCTAACCCTAACCATAAACATAACCCTTACACTAACCCTAACCCTAACCCTCACCTTTAGTATTATCCTAACCCTAACTCTAACCTTAAACCCAACCCTAAACCTAACCCTAACCCTTACCCTGACCTTAACCCTAACTCTAACCCTAACCCTAATCCTTACCCTTACCCTAACCCTAGCTCTAACCCTAGCCCTAACCCTAAACCCTAACCCTAACCCTAACCCTAACCCTATACCTTAACCTTGCCCTTACCCTAACCCTAACCCTAAACCTTACCCTAACCCTAACCCTAACCCTAACCTTAAACCTTACCATTACCCTACCTAACCCTAACCCTTACCCTAACCGTAAACCTAACCCTATACCTAAACCTTGCCCTTACCCTAACCCTAAACCTAAACCTAACCCTAATCCTAACCCTAACACTAACCCTTACCCTTACCCTAATCCTAACCCTAACCCCAACCCTTACCATTACCCTAACCCTAACCCTAACCCTAACCCTTACCCTTTCCGTAACCCTAACCCTAAACCTAAGACTAACCCTAACTCTAACCCTAACACTTACACTTATCTAAACCTAACACTAACCCTAACACTTATCCTAATCCTAAACCTAACCCTAACCCTAACCCCTAACCCTAACCCTAAGTCTAACCCTAAATCTAACCCTTACACTTACCCTAAACCTAACCCTAACCCTAACCCTTAGCCTAACCCTAACCCTAACCCTTACCCTAAAATTACCCTAACCCTAACACCTAATCCTAACCCTAACCCTAACACTCAACCTAACCCTAACCCTAACCCTTACACTAACCCTAAACCTAACCCTCACCCTTAACCTTATCCTAACCGTAACTCTAAACTTAAACCCAACCCTAAACCTAACCCTAACCCTTACCCTTACCTTAATCCTAACCCTAACTCTAACCTTAAACCCAACCCTAAACTTAACCCTAACCCTTATCCTTAATCTAACCCTAACAATAAACCTAACCCTACCCCTAACCCTAACCCTAACAATTACCCTAACCCTAATCCTTACCTTAACCCTAACCCTAACCCTAACCTTAATCCTAACCCTTACCCTTAACCTAACCCTAACCCTAACCCTAACCCTAAAACTAACCCTAACTCTAAGCCTAACCCCTTCCCTTACTCTAACCCTTACCCCAAACTTAACCCTAAACGAAACCCTAATCGTTACCCTTACCCTAACCCTAACCCTAACCCTAAACCTTACCCTAACCCTAACTCTAACCCTAACACTTTCCCTTACCCTAACCCTAACACTATTCCAAAGCCTAACACTTACCCTCACCTAACCCTTACCCTTACCTTAACCTTAAACCTAACCCTAAACCTTACCCTTACCCTAACCCTAACCTTAATTCTAACCCTAACGCTAACCCTTACCCTAACCCTAACCCTAACCCTACCTCTTAGCCTAACCCTAACCCTAACCCTAACCCTAACCCTAACATTAACCTAACCCTTACCCTTACCCTTACCCTTACCCTAACCCTAAACCTAACCCTAAACCTAACATTAACCCTAATCCAAACCCTTACCCTAATCCAAACCCCAAAACAACCCTAACCCTAATCCTAACCCTTACCCTTACCCTAACCCTAACCCCAAACCTAACACTAACCCTACCCTAAAACTTACCCTTACCCTTACCCTAAACCTAACCCTAACCCTAACCCTTACCCTAACCCTAACCCTATACACAACCCTTCCCCTTACCCTTACCCTAACCCTAACCCTAAACCCAACCTTATCCTTACCCTCACCCTAAACCTAACCTCAACCCCAACCCTAACGCTAACCCTAAACCTGACCCTAACCCTAAACCTTACCCTAACCCTATCCCTAACACTAATCCTATCCTTACCGTAATCCTAACCCTTACCCGTACCCTAACCCTAACAATAACCCTAAACGTAAACCTAACCCTAAACCTATCCCTAAACCTTACCCTTACCCTAACCCTAAAACTAAAAGTAAACCTAACCCTAACGCTAACCCTTACCATTACCCTCACCCTAACCCTAACCCTAAACCTTACCCTTACCCTAAACTTAACCCTTACCCTTATATTAACCCTAACCCTAACCATAACCCCTAACCCTAACCCTAACCCTTAACCTTACACTTAACCTAAACCTAACCCTAAACCTAACCCTAACCCTAACTCTAAACCTAACCCTAACCCTAACCCTAACCCTTACACTAACCCTAACCCTAACCCTAACCCTTACCCTAACCCTAAGCCTAACCCTAACCCTAACATTAACCTAACCCTTACTCTTACCCTTACCCTAACCCTAAACCTAACCCTAACCCTAACATTAACCCTAACCCTAACCCTTACCCTAATCCTAACCCAAAAGCAACCCTAACCCTAATCCTAACCCTTACCCTTACCCTAACCCTAACCCCAAACCTAACACTAACCCTACCCTAAAACTTACCCTAACCCTAACCCTAACGCTAACCCTAACCATAACCATAACCCTAACTGAACCCGAACCCAACCCTAACCCCTAACCCTAAACCTAACACTAAACCTTACCCTTACCCTAACCCTAACCCTAATCCCAACACCTAACCCTAACCCTAAACTTAACCCTTACCATTACCCTAACCCTGACCCTAACCTTAACCATAAACGTAACACTAAACCTAATCCTAACACTTACCATTACCCTAACCCTAAACCTACCCTAACCCTAACCCTAACCCTAGCCCTAACCCTTACCCTAACACTAAACCTAACCCTAATCCTTACCCTAACCCTAACGCTAACCCTTACCCTTCCCCTAAACCTAACACTAACCCTAACCATAACTCTTACCCCCACCCTAACCCTAACCCTAACCCTAACATTAACCCTAAACCTAACCCTAACCCTTACCCTAACCCTAACCCTAAACCTTACCCTAACCCTAACCCTAACCCTTAACCTTACCCTAAACCTAACCCTAAACCTAAACATAACCCTAAATCTAACCCTAACCCTTACCCTAACCCTAACCCTTACCCTTACCCTAATCTAACCCTAACCCTAACATTAACCCTAACCCTAACCCTTACCCTAAGCCTAACCCCAAAGCAACCCTAACCCTAATCCTAACCCTTACCCTTACCCTAACCCTAACCCCAAACCTAAAACTAACCCTACCCTAAACCTAATCCTAACCGTTACCCTAACCCTAACCCTAACCCTAACCCTAACCCTAGCCCTAACCCTTACCCTAACACTAAACCTAACCCTAATCCTTACCCTAACCCTAACCCTATACCCAACCCTTCCCCTTACCCTCACCCTAACCCTAACCCTAAACCCAACCCTATCCTTACCCTCACCCTAAACCTAACCTTAACCCCAACCCTAACGCTAACCCTAACCCTGACCCTAACCCTAACCCTTACCCTAACCCTATCCCTAACACTAATCCTATCCATTACCGTAACCCTAACCCTTACCCGTACCCTAACCCTAACCATAACCCTAAACTTAAACCTAACCCTAAACCTAACCCTAAACCTTACCCTTACCCTAACCCTACAACTAAAAGTAAACCTAACCCTAACCCTAACCCTTCCCATTCCCCTCACCCTAACCCTAACCCTAAACCTTACCCTTACCCTACACTTAACCCTTACCCTTATATTAACCCTAACCCTAACCCTAACCCCTAACCCTAACCCTAACCCTTAACCTTACCCTTACCCTAACCCTAACCCTAAACCTAACCCTAACCCTAACCCTTACACTAACCCTAATCCTAACCCTAACCCTAACGTTAACTCTAACCCTTACCCTTACCATAACCCTAACCCCAACCCTACCATTAACCCTAAACCTACCCTTAACCTAACTCTAACCCAAACCTTAACAATAAGCCCTACCCTTATCCTAACCCTAACCCTAACCCTAACCCTTACCCTAAACCTAACCCAAACCCTAACCCTAACGCAAACACATAACCCTAACCCTAACCTTAACCCTAACCCTAACCCTAACCCTAACCCTAAACCTAACCCTTCCCCTTCCCCTAACCCTAACCTTAATGCTAACCCTAAGCCTAACCCTAACACTTACCCTAACCCTAACCCTACACATAACCCTTACCCTTAACCTAACCCTAACCCTAAACTTCATGCTAACCCAAACCTAACCCTAATACTTACCCTAACCATAAGCATAACCCAAATCCTAACCCCTAACCCTAACCCTAACCCTAACCCCTAACCCTAACACTAACCCTATACCTTACCCTTACCCTAACCCTAATCCTAACACCTAACCCTAAACCTAACCCTAACCCTTACCCGAACCCTAACCCTAACCATAACCTTAACCCTAACCCTAACACTAACCCTAACACTAACACTTACTCTTACCTTTACCCTAACGCTAAACCTAACTCTAACCCTAACCCTAACCCTTACCCTTAATGTAACCCTGAGGCTAACCCTAACCCTTAACCTTACCCTAACCCAAACCCTAACCCTTAGCCTAAAACTAACCCTAACCCTAATCTCTACCCTAACTCTAACCCTAACTCTAACCCTTACATTTTTCCTAACCAAAACACTAACTCTACCCCTAACCCTTACCCCTACCCTAACCTTAACCCTAACCCTAACCGTAACATTAACCCTAACCCTAACCCTAATCCTAACCCTTAACCTTACACTAACTTACCCTAACCCTAACCCTAAACCTAACCCTAACCCTAACCCTTACCCTTACCCTAACCCTAACCCTAAACCTAACCCTCAACCTAATTCTAAACCTAACCCGAACCCTAACCCTAACCCTTACCCTTACTCTAACCCTTACCCTAACCATAACCTTAATCCTAACCCTTACCCTTACCCTAACCCTAACCCTAAACATAAGACTAACCCAAACCTAACCCTTACCCTTACCCTAACCTCAACCCAAACCCTAAACCTTACCCTTATCCTAACCCTAACCCTAACCCTTATCCTAACAATAACCCTATCCCTAACCCCTAAACCTAACCCTAAACATAAACCTTACCATTGCCATTACCCTAACACTAACTCTAACCCTATCCCTAAACCTAACCCTAACCCCTAATCCTAACACTAACCCTAAACATAACCCGTACACTTAACCTAACCCTAACCCTAACCTTAATGCTAACCCTCACCCTAACCCTAACCTTAATGCTAACCCTCACCCTAACCCTACCTTAATGCTAACCCTACCCCTAACCCTAATCCTCAACCTAACCCTAAACCTAACCCTAACACTAACCCTTACCCTTACCCTTAGCCTAACCTTAAACTTAATGCTAACCCTAACCCTAACCCTTACCCTAACCCTCACCCTATCCCTAATCCATACCCTAACACTAACCCCAACCCTAACCCTTACCCTAACCCTTACCCTTTCCCTAACCCTAAACCTAACCTTAACCCTAACCCTAACCTTAACCCTTACCCTTACCCAAACCCTATCCCTAAACCTAGGCGTAACCCTAACACTAACCCTAACCCTAACCCTTACCCTAACTCTAATCCTAACCCTAAACCTAACCCTAACCTTAACCCTAACCCTAACGCTAACCCTAATCCTAACCCTTACCCTTACCCTAACCCTAAGCCTAAACCTAACCCTAACCCTAACCCTAACTCTAACCCTTACCCATACCCTAACCCTAACCCTAACCTTAATGCTAACCCTAACCCTAACACTAACCCTAAACCTTACCCTAACCCTAACCCTAACAATAATCCTTACCCTAACACTAACCCAAACCCGAACCCTTACGCTTTCCCTAACCCTAACCCTAAACCTAACCCTTACCCCTACCCTAACCCTAACCCTAACGCTAACCTAAACCCTAACCCTAACCCTAACATTAACCCTAACCCATACCCTAACCCTTACCCTTACCCTAATCCTAACAATAAACCTAACACTAACCCTAACCCTAACCTTTACGATTACCCTCACCCTAACCCTAACCCTAAACCTTACACTTAACCTAACACTAACCCTAACCCTTACCCTAACCCTAACCCTAACCACTAACCCTAACCCTAACCCTAACCCTTACCCTTACGCTTACCCTAACCCTAACCCTAATCTTAACCCTAAACTTAACCCTAACCCAAACCCTTACCCTTACCTTAACCTATCCCTAACCCTAACCCTAACCCTAACCCTAAACCTTACCCTTACCCTAACCCTAACCTTAACCCTAAACCTAACCCTAAACCTTACCCTTACCCCAACCCTAACCCTAAACTTAACCCTAAACCTAACACTAACCCTAACCCTAACCCATACCCTAACCCTAACCCTGAACCTAAACCTAACCCTAACCATTCCCATTACTCTAACCGTAACCCTAAACCTAACCCTATCCCTAACCCTAACCCTTAACGTAACCCTTACACTATCCCTAACTCAAACCCTTAGCCTTACCCTAACCCTAACCCTAACCCTTACCCTTACGCTACCCTAACCCTAAACCTAACCCTAACCCTACCCCTAACCCTTACCCTAACCCTAAATCTAAACCTAACCTTAACCCTTACCCTAACCCTAACCCTAACCCTTACCCTTACCCTTTCCCTAACACTAACACTAAACCTAACCCTTAGCCCTACCCTAACCCTAACCCTAACGCTAACCTAAACCCTAACCCTAACCCTCCCCCTAACCTTAATGCTAAACCTACCCCTGACCCTAACCATTACCCTTACCCTAACCCTAAACTTAAGGCTAACCCTAATCCTAACCCTTACCCTTACCCTAACCCTAAACCTAAACCTAAACCTTACCCTAACCCTAACCCTAACTCTTTCCCTACCACTAACCTTAACCCTAAACCTAAACCTAATACTAACCCTAACCCTCATCCTTACCCTTACACTAACCCTAACCCTAAACCTAACCCTAACCCTAACACAAACCCCTAACCCTAACCCTTACCCTTACACTATCCCTAACCCTAACCCTAATCCTAACCCTTACTCTTACCCTCACCCTCACCCCAAACCGAACACTAACCCTAACCCTAAACCTTACCCTTACCCTAAACCTAATCCTAACCCTAACCCTAAACCTTACCCTTACCTAACCCTAACCCTAACCTTAACCCTAAACCTAACACTAACCCTAACCCTAACCCTTAACCTAACCCTAACCCTGAACCTAAACCTAACCCTAACCATTACCCTTACCCTAACAGTAACCTTAAACCTAAACCCAACCCTAACCCTAACCCTAACACTTAATCTAAACCCAACCCTAACCCTAACCCTAACCCTTGGCCCTACCCTAACCCTAACCCTAACCCTAACCCTTACCCTTACTCTAACCCTAACTCTAAACCTAACCCTAACCCTAACCCTTACCCTAACCCTAACCCAAACCCTAACCTTAACCCTTACCCTTACCCTAACCCTAATACTAACACTTACCCTTACCCTAACGCTAACCCTAACCTTAATGCTAAACCTACCCCTGACCCTAACCCTTACCCTTACCCTAACCCTAACCCCAAACCTAAACCTAGCCCTAACCCTAACCCTAAACCTAACCCTAAACCTAACCCTTACCCTAACCCTAACCCTAAACCTAACCCTAAATATCACCCTAATCCTAACCCTTACCCTTACCCTAAACCTAACCCTAACCCTAACCCTAACCCTAGACCTTACCCTTACCCTAACCCTAACCCTAACCCTAACCTTAACCCTAAACCTAACCCTAACCCTAACACTTACCCTATCCCTAACCCTAACCCTAACCCTAAATCTAACCCTTACCCCAACCCGAATCCCAATCCTTATTGTAACTCTAACCCTAAACCTAACCCTAAACCTAACCCTTACCCTTACCCTAACCCTAACCCTAACCTTAATGCTAACCCTATACCTAACCCTAAACCTAACCATAACTCTAATCCCTAACCCTAACCCTAACCCTAAATCTAACCCTTGCCCTTACTCTAACCCTTACCCTTACCCTAACCCTAACCCTAACCTTAATTCTAACCCTAACCCTAACCCGAAACCTAATCCTTACCCTAACCCTAACCCTAATCCTAAACGTAACCCTTACAATTACCCTAACCCTAAAATTAATGCTAACCCTAACCCTAACCCTAACCCTAACCTTAACCCTAAACCTAACCCTAACCCTAAAACTTACCCTAACCCTAACCCTAACCCTAACCCTAAATCTAAACCTTACCCCAACCCGAAAACCAATCCTTACTCTAACACTAACACTAACCCTAACCCTAAACCTAACCCTTACCCTTACCCTAACCCTAACCCTAACCTTAATGCTAACCCTAAACCTAACCCTAAACCTAAACCTAACCCCTAAACCTAACCCTAACCCTAAATCTAACCCTTACCCCTACCCTAACCCTAATCTGAACCTTAATTCTAACCCTAACCCTAACCCGAAACCTAATCCTTACCCTAAACCTAAACCTAAACCTAACCCTTACAATTACCCTAACCTTAAACTTAATGCTATCCCTAACCCTAACCCTAACCCTAACCCTTACACTAACTCTAACCCTAATCCTTACCCTAACCCTAACCCTAACCCTAACCCTCACCCTTACCCTTACTCTAACCCTAACCCTAACCCTAACACTCACCCTAAACCTAACCTCTAATCCTAACCCTTAGCCTTACCCTATCCCTAACCCTAATCCAACCCTAACTCTTACACTAACACTAACCCTAACCCTAACCCCTGACCCTAATCCTAACCCTAAACCTTACCCTTACCGTAACCCTAAAACTAAACCTAACCCTAAACCTAACCCCTAAACCTAACCCTAACCCTTACCGTTACCCTAACCCTAATCCTAACCTTAAACCTAAACCTAAACCTAACCCTAACCCTAACCCTTACCCTTACCATAACCCTAAACCTAACCCTAACATTTACCCTAACCCTAAACCTAACCCTAATCCTTACCCTAACCCTAACCCTAACCCTAACACTTACACTTTCCCTAACCCTAACCCTAACCCTAACCTTTACCCTAACCCTAACCCTAACCCTAACCCTTTCCCTTGCCCTAACCCTAACCTTAAACCTAACCTTAACACTAACCCTAACCCTACCCCTTACCCTTAACCCTAACCCCAACCCTAACACTAACCTTAACCCTAACCCTGACCCTTACCCTTACCCTAACCCTAACCTTAACCCCAAACCTAAATCTACCCTAACCCTAACCATAACGCTTACCCTTACCCTAACCCTACCCTAACCCTAACCCTAATGCTTACCCTTACCCTAACCCTAACCCTAACCCTAACCCTAACCTTAACCCAAACCCTAACCCTTACCCTAACCCTAAACCTAACCCTTACACTTACCCTAACCCTAACCCTAACCTTTACCCTAAACCTACCACTAAACCTCACCCTCACCCTTACCCTAACCCTAACCCTGAACCTAAACCTAACACTAAGCCTTACCCTTACCCTAAGCCTAACAAAAAACCTAACCCTAACCCTAACCCTAACCCTTACGGTAACCCTAACCCTAACCTTAACCCTAACCCTTACCCTTACCCTAACCCTAACCCTAACCTTAATGCTAAACCTACCACTAACTCTAACACTTACTCTAACCCTAACCCCAAACCTATCCCTAACCCTAACTCTAACCCTAACCCTAACCCTAATCCTAACCCTTAACCTTACCCTAACCCTAAACCTAAACCTAATCCTTACCCTAATCCTAACCCTAACCCTAACCCTAACTTTACCCTTTCCCTAACCCTAACCTTAACCCTAACCCTAACCCTAAACCTTACCCTTATCCGTACCCTAACCCTAACCCTAACCCTAACCTTAAGGCTAACCATAATCCTAACCCTTACCCTTACCCTAACCCTAAACCTAAACCTAAACCTTACCCTAACCCTAATCCTAACCATTACCCCTACCCTAAACCTAACCCTATCCCTAACCGTAACCCTAGCCCTTACCCTTACCCTAACCCTTACCCTAACCCAAATCCTAATCCTTACGCTAACCCTAACCTTAACCCTAATACTAAACCTAACCCTTACCCTTACCCTAACCCTAAACCTAACCTTAATGCTAATCCTATACCTAACCCTAAACCTAATGCAAACCCTAACCCCTAACCCTAACCCTAACCCTAACCCTAAATCTAACCCTTACGCTTACCCTAACCCTAACCGAAACCTTAATTCTAACCCTAATCCTAACCCGAACCCTGATCCTTACCCTAACCCTAACCCTAACCCTAAATCTAACCTTACCCTTACCCTAACCCTAACCCTAAACTTAATGCTAACCCTACCCTAATCCTAACCCTAACCCTTACCCTAACCCTCACCCTAATCCTTACCCTAACCCTAACCCTAACCCTAACTCTTTCCCTACCCCTAACCTTAACCCTAAACCTAAACCTAATACTAACCCTAACCCTCATCCTTACCCTTTCACTAACCCTAACCCTAAACCTAACCCTAACCCAAACACAAACCCCTAACCCTAACCCTTACCCTTACACTATCACTAACCCTAACACTAACCATAACCCTTACTCTTACCCTCAGCCTCACCCCACACCGAACACTGAACCTAACCCTAAACCTTACCCTTACCCTAAACCTAAACCTAACCCTAACCCTAACCCTAACCCTAAACCTTACCCTTACCTAACCCTAACCCTAACCTTAACCCTAAACCTAACACTAACCCTAACCCTAACCCTTACCCTAACCCTAACCCTGAACCTAAACCTAACCCTAACCATTACACTTACCCTAACCGAAACCTTAAACCTAAACCCAACCCTAACCCTAACCCTAACCCTTAACCTAAACCCAACTCTAACCCTAACCCTAACCCTTGGCCTTACCCTAAACCTAACCCTAACCCTTACTCTAACCCTAACCCTAAACCTAACCCTAACCCTAACCCAAACCCTAACCTTAACCCTTACCCTTACCCTAACCCTAATTCTAACCCTTACCCTTACCCTAACGCTAACCCTAACCTTAATGCTAAACCTACCCCTGACCCTAACCCTTACCCTTACCCTAACCCTAACCCCAATCCTAAACCTAACCCTAACCCTAACCCTAACCCTAAACCTAACCCTTACCCTAACCCTAACCCTAACCCTAAACCTAACCCTAAATATCACCCTAATCCTAACCCTTAACCTTACCCTAAACCTAACCCTAACCCTAACCCTAACCCTAACCCTAGACCTTACCCTTACCCTAACCCTAACCCTAACCTTAACCCTAAACCTAACCCTAACCCTAACACTTACCCTAACCCTAACCCTAACCCTAACCCTAAATCTAACCCTTACCCCATCCCAAATCCCAATCCTTATCCTAACTCTAACCCTAAACCTAACCCTAAACCTAACCCTTACCCTTACCCTAAACGTAACCCTAACCTTAATGCTAACCCTATACCTAACCCTAAACCTAACCATAACTCTAACCCCTAACCCTAACCCTAACCCTAAATCTAACCCTTACCCTTACTCTAACCCTTACCCTTACCCTTACCCTAACCCTAATTCTAACCCTTACCCTTACCCTAACGCTAACCCTAACCTTAATGCTAAACCTACCCCTGACCCTAACCCTTACCCTTACCCTAACCCTAACCCCAATCCTAAACCTAACCCTAACCCTAACCCTAACCCTAAACCTAACCCTTACCCTAACCCTAACCCTAACCCTAAACCTAACCCTTAATATCACCCTAATCCTAACCCTTAACCTTACCCTAAACCTAACCCTAACCCTAACCCTAACCCTAACCCTAGACCTTACCCTTACCCTAACCCTAACCCTAACCTTAACCCTAAACCTAACCCTAACCCTAACACTTACCCTAACCCTAACCCTAACCCTAACCCTAAATCTAACCCTTACCCCATCCCAAATCCCAATCCTTATCCTAACTCTAACCCTAAACCTAACCCTAAACCTAACCCTTACCCTTACCCTAAACGTAACCCTAACCTTAATGCTAACCCTATACCTAACCCTAAACCTAACCATAACTCTAACCCCTAACCCTAACCCTAACCCTAAATCTAACCCTTACCCTTACTCTAACCCTTACCCTTACCCTAACCCTAACCCTAAGCTTAATTCTAACCCTAACCCTAACCCGAAACCTAATCCTTACCCTAACCCTAACCCTAACCCTAAACGTAACCCTTACAATTACCCTAACCCTAAAATCAATGCTAACCCTTACCCTAACCCTAACCCTAACCCTTACCCTAACTCTAACCTTAATCCTTCCCCTAACCCTAACCCTAACCCTCACCCTTACCCTTACTCTAACCCTAACCCTAACCTAACCCTCACCCTAAACCTAAACCCTAATCCTAACCCTTACCCTTACCCTATCCCTAACCCTAACCATAACCCTAACACTTACAAAAACCCTAAAACTAACCCTAAACCTAACCCTAACGCTACCCCTAACCCTTACCCTAACCCTAACCCTAACCCTAATCTAACCCTAAAACATAGCCTAACACTAACCCAAAACCAAACCTTAAGCCTAACCCTAACCCTAACCCTAACCCTTACCCTTACCCTAACCCTAACCCTAAACCTAACACTAACCCTAACCTTAACCCTAACCCTAACCCTAGCCCTTACCCTTACCCTAACCTTACACCTAAACCTAACCCTTAACCTTACCCTAACCCTAACCCTAACACTAACCCCTAACCCTAACCCTAACTCTAACCCTTAGTCTTAACCTAACACTAAGTCTAACACTAGCATTTACCCTAACCCTAACTCAAACCCTTAGCCTTACCCTAACCCTAACCCTAACCTTTACCCTAACCCTAACCCTAACCATAACCCCTACCCCTAACCCTACCCCTAACCCTAACCATAACCCTAACTCTAACCCTACGCCTACCCCTACACCTAACCCTAAATCTAACCCTAACCCAAACGGTATTCCTACCGCTAACCCTAACCCTAACCCTACACCTAACCCTACCCCTAATCATAACCATAACCCTAACCCTAATTCTAAACGTAACCCTAAAACTAACCCTAATCCTAATCCCTACCCCTAACCCGAACCCTAACCCTAACCCTAACGCTAATTCTACCACTAACCCTAAACTTAACCCTAACCCTAACCCTACCCCTAACCCTAACCATACTCCTAACCCTAACCCTAAATCTAACCCTAATTCTACCCTAACCCTACCCCCTACCCTAAACCTAATCCTTACCCTAACCCTAACCTAACCCTAACCCTGAACCTAAACCTAACCCTAACCATTACCCTTACCCTAACCGTAACCTTAAACCTAAACCCAACCCTAACCCTAACCCTAACACTTAATCTAAACCCAACCCTAACCCTAACCCTAACCCTTGGCCCTACCCTAACCCTAACCCTAACCCTAACCCTTACCCTTACTCTAACCCTAACTCTAAACCTAACCCTAACCCTAACCCTTACCCTAACCCTAACCCAAACCCTAACCTTAACCCTTACCCTTACCCTAACCCTAATACTAACACTTACCCTTACCCTAACGCTAACCCTAACCTTAATGCTAAACCTACCCCTGACCCTAACCCTTACCCTTACCCTAACCCTAACCCCAAACCTAAACCTAGCCCTAACCCTAACCCTAAACCTAACCCTAAACCTAACCCTTACCCTAACCCTAACCCTAAACCTAACCCTAAATATCACCCTAATCCTAACCCTTACCCTTACCCTAAACCTAACCCTAACCCTAACCCTAACCCTAGACCTTACCCTTACCCTAACCCTAACCCTAACCCTAACCTTAACCCTAAACCTAACCCTAACCCTAACACTTACCCTATCCCTAACCCTAACCCTAACCCTAAATCTAACCCTTACCCCAACCCGAATCCCAATCCTTATTGTAACTCTAACCCTAAACCTAACCCTAAACCTAACCCTTACCCTTACCCTAACCCTAACCCTAACCTTAATGCTAACCCTATACCTAACCCTAAACCTAACCATAACTCTAATCCCTAACCCTAACCCTAACCCTAAATCTAACCCTTGCCCTTACTCTAACCCTTACCCTTACCCTAACCCTAACCCTAACCTTAATTCTAACCCTAACCCTAACCCGAAACCTAATCCTTACCCTAACCCTAACCCTAATCCTAAACGTAACCCTTACAATTACCCTAACCCTAAAATTAATGCTAACCCTAACCCTAACCCTAACCCTAACCTTAACCCTAAACCTAACCCTAACCCTAAAACTTACCCTAACCCTAACCCTAACCCTAACCCTAAATCTAAACCTTACCCCAACCCGAAAACCAATCCTTACTCTAACACTAACACTAACCCTAACCCTAAACCTAACCCTTACCCTTACCCTAACCCTAACCCTAACCTTAATGCTAACCCTAAACCTAACCCTAAACCTAAACCTAACCCCTAAACCTAACCCTAACCCTAAATCTAACCCTTACCCCTACCCTAACCCTAATCTGAACCTTAATTCTAACCCTAACCCTAACCCGAAACCTAATCCTTACCCTAAACCTAAACCTAAACCTAACCCTTACAATTACCCTAACCTTAAACTTAATGCTATCCCTAACCCTAACCCTAACCCTAACCCTTACACTAACTCTAACCCTAATCCTTACCCTAACCCTAACCCTAACCCTAACCCTCACCCTTACCCTTACTCTAACCCTAACCCTAACCCTAACACTCACCCTAAACCTAACCTCTAATCCTAACCCTTAGCCTTACCCTATCCCTAACCCTAATCCAACCCTAACTCTTACACTAACACTAACCCTAACCCTAACCCCTGACCCTAATCCTAACCCTAAACCTTACCCTTACCGTAACCCTAAAACTAAACCTAACCCTAAACCTAACCCCTAAACCTAACCCTAACCCTTACCGTTACCCTAACCCTAATCCTAACCTTAAACCTAAACCTAAACCTAACCCTAACCCTAACCCTTACCCTTACCATAACCCTAAACCTAACCCTAACATTTACCCTAACCCTAAACCTAACCCTAATCCTTACCCTAACCCTAACCCTAACCCTAACACTTACACTTTCCCTAACCCTAACCCTAACCCTAACCTTTACCCTAACCCTAACCCTAACCCTAACCCTTTCCCTTGCCCTAACCCTAACCTTAAACCTAACCTTAACACTAACCCTAACCCTACCCCTTACCCTTAACCCTAACCCCAACCCTAACACTAACCTTAACCCTAACCCTGACCCTTACCCTTACCCTAACCCTAACCTTAACCCCAAACCTAAATCTACCCTAACCCTAACCATAACGCTTACCCTTACCCTAACCCTACCCTAACCCTAACCCTAATGCTTACCCTTACCCTAACCCTAACCCTAACCCTAACCCTAACCTTAACCCAAACCCTAACCCTTACCCTAACCCTAAACCTAACCCTTACACTTACCCTAACCCTAACCCTAACCTTTACCCTAAACCTACCACTAAACCTCACCCTCACCCTTACCCTAACCCTAACCCTGAACCTAAACCTAACACTAAGCCTTACCCTTACCCTAAGCCTAACAAAAAACCTAACCCTAACCCTAACCCTAACCCTTACGGTAACCCTAACCCTAACCTTAACCCTAACCCTTACCCTTACCCTAACCCTAACCCTAACCTTAATGCTAAACCTACCACTAACTCTAACACTTACTCTAACCCTAACCCCAAACCTATCCCTAACCCTAACTCTAACCCTAACCCTAACCCTAATCCTAACCCTTAACCTTACCCTAACCCTAAACCTAAACCTAATCCTTACCCTAATCCTAACCCTAACCCTAACCCTAACTTTACCCTTTCCCTAACCCTAACCTTAACCCTAACCCTAACCCTAAACCTTACCCTTATCCGTACCCTAACCCTAACCCTAACCCTAACCTTAAGGCTAACCATAATCCTAACCCTTACCCTTACCCTAACCCTAAACCTAAACCTAAACCTTACCCTAACCCTAATCCTAACCATTACCCCTACCCTAAACCTAACCCTATCCCTAACCGTAACCCTAGCCCTTACCCTTACCCTAACCCTTACCCTAACCCAAATCCTAATCCTTACGCTAACCCTAACCTTAACCCTAATACTAAACCTAACCCTTACCCTTACCCTAACCCTAAACCTAACCTTAATGCTAATCCTATACCTAACCCTAAACCTAATGCAAACCCTAACCCCTAACCCTAACCCTAACCCTAACCCTAAATCTAACCCTTACGCTTACCCTAACCCTAACCGAAACCTTAATTCTAACCCTAATCCTAACCCGAACCCTGATCCTTACCCTAACCCTAACCCTAACCCTAAATCTAACCTTACCCTTACCCTAACCCTAACCCTAAACTTAATGCTAACCCTACCCTAATCCTAACCCTAACCCTTACCCTAACCCTCACCCTAATCCTTACCCTAACCCTAACCCTAACCCTAACTCTTTCCCTACCCCTAACCTTAACCCTAAACCTAAACCTAATACTAACCCTAACCCTCATCCTTACCCTTTCACTAACCCTAACCCTAAACCTAACCCTAACCCAAACACAAACCCCTAACCCTAACCCTTACCCTTACACTATCACTAACCCTAACACTAACCATAACCCTTACTCTTACCCTCAGCCTCACCCCACACCGAACACTGAACCTAACCCTAAACCTTACCCTTACCCTAAACCTAAACCTAACCCTAACCCTAACCCTAACCCTAAACCTTACCCTTACCTAACCCTAACCCTAACCTTAACCCTAAACCTAACACTAACCCTAACCCTAACCCTTACCCTAACCCTAACCCTGAACCTAAACCTAACCCTAACCATTACACTTACCCTAACCGAAACCTTAAACCTAAACCCAACCCTAACCCTAACCCTAACCCTTAACCTAAACCCAACTCTAACCCTAACCCTAACCCTTGGCCTTACCCTAAACCTAACCCTAACCCTTACTCTAACCCTAACCCTAAACCTAACCCTAACCCTAACCCAAACCCTAACCTTAACCCTTACCCTTACCCTAACCCTAATTCTAACCCTTACCCTTACCCTAACGCTAACCCTAACCTTAATGCTAAACCTACCCCTGACCCTAACCCTTACCCTTACCCTAACCCTAACCCCAATCCTAAACCTAACCCTAACCCTAACCCTAACCCTAAACCTAACCCTTACCCTAACCCTAACCCTAACCCTAAACCTAACCCTAAATATCACCCTAATCCTAACCCTTAACCTTACCCTAAACCTAACCCTAACCCTAACCCTAACCCTAACCCTAGACCTTACCCTTACCCTAACCCTAACCCTAACCTTAACCCTAAACCTAACCCTAACCCTAACACTTACCCTAACCCTAACCCTAACCCTAACCCTAAATCTAACCCTTACCCCATCCCAAATCCCAATCCTTATCCTAACTCTAACCCTAAACCTAACCCTAAACCTAACCCTTACCCTTACCCTAAACGTAACCCTAACCTTAATGCTAACCCTATACCTAACCCTAAACCTAACCATAACTCTAACCCCTAACCCTAACCCTAACCCTAAATCTAACCCTTACCCTTACTCTAACCCTTACCCTTACCCTAACCCTAACCCTAAGCTTAATTCTAACCCTAACCCTAACCCGAAACCTAATCCTTACCCTAACCCTAACCCTAACCCTAAACGTAACCCTTACAATTACCCTAACCCTAAAATCAATGCTAACCCTTACCCTAACCCTAACCCTAACCCTTACCCTAACTCTAACCTTAATCCTTCCCCTAACCCTAACCCTAACCCTCACCCTTACCCTTACTCTAACCCTAACCCTAACCTAACCCTCACCCTAAACCTAAACCCTAATCCTAACCCTTACCCTTACCCTATCCCTAACCCTAACCATAACCCTAACACTTACAAAAACCCTAAAACTAACCCTAAACCTAACCCTAACGCTACCCCTAACCCTTACCCTAACCCTAACCCTAACCCTAATCTAACCCTAAAACATAGCCTAACACTAACCCAAAACCAAACCTTAAGCCTAACCCTAACCCTAACCCTAACCCTTACCCTTACCCTAACCCTAACCCTAACCCTAAACCTAACACTAACCCTAACCTTAACCCTAACCCTAACCCTAGCCCTTACCCTTACCCTAACCTTACACCTAAACCTAACCCTTAACCTTACCCTAACCCTAACCCTAACACTAACCCCTAACCCTAACCCTAACTCTAACCCTTAGTCTTAACCTAACACTAAGTCTAACACTAGCATTTACCCTAACCCTAACTCAAACCCTTAGCCTTACCCTAACCCTAACCCTAACCTTTACCCTAACCCTAACCCTAACCATAACCCCTACCCCTAACCCTACCCCTAACCCTAACCATAACCCTAACTCTAACCCTACGCCTACCCCTACACCTAACCCTAAATCTAACCCTAACCCAAACGGTATTCCTACCGCTAACCCTAACCCTAACCCTACACCTAACCCTACCCCTAATCATAACCATAACCCTAACCCTAATTCTAAACCTAACCCTAAAACTAACCCTAATCCTAATCCCTACCCCTAACCCGAACCCTAACCCTAACCCTAACGCTAATTCTACCACTAACCCTAAACTTAACCCTAACCCTAACCCTACCCCTAACCCTAACCATACTCCTAACCCTAACCCTAAATCTAACCCTAATTCTACCCTAACCCTACCCCCTACCCTAAACCTAATCCTTACCCTAACCCTAACCTAACCCTAACCCTAACGATAACCATAACCCTACCCCTAACCCTAACCCCAACCCTAACCCTAACCCTAACTCTACCCCTACCACTACCCCTAACCCTAACCCTAACCCTATCTCTACCCCTAACCCTAACCCTAACCCTACCTCTATCCCTAACCCTACCCCTAACCCGACCCCTAACCCTAACCCTAACCCTACCTCTAACCCTAACCCTAACCCTAATCCTAAACCTAGCCCTAGCCCTAACCCTAACCCTAACACTAACCCTAACCCTAAGCCTAACCCTACCCCTAACCGTAACCCTAACCCTAACCCTAACCCTACCCCTAACGCTAACAATATCCCTAACCCTAACGCTAAGCCTAACCCTACCCCTACCCCTAACCCTAACCCTACCCCTAACTCTAACCCTAACCCTATCCCTACCCAACACTCTAACCCTAACCCTACGCTTAATCCTAACCATAACCCTACACATAAACCTACACCTACCCCTACCCCTAACCCTAACCCTACCCCTAACCATAAAACTAACCCTAACTCTACCCTTAACCGAAACCCTAAACCTAACCCTAAACCTACACTTCCCCCTAACCCTAACCCTAACCCTAACCCTACCCTTACCCCTAACCCTAAACCTAACAGTACCCCTACCCCTTCCCTTAACCCTACCTCTACCCCTACCCCTAAACCTAACCCTAACACTAACCCTACGCCTAACCCTAAACCTAGCCCTAAACCTAACCCTAACACTAACCCTAACGCTAAGCCTAAACCTACCCGTAACTGTAACAATAACCCTAACCCTACCCCTAAACCTAACCCCAACCCTAAACCTAATCCTAAACCTAGCCCTAGCCCCAACCCTTACCCTAACCTTAACCCTAATCCTACCCCTAACTCTAACCCTAACCCTAACCCTACCCCTAACCCTAACCATAACCCTAACCCTAACCCTAACCCTACACCTAATCCTAACCCTAACCCTAAAGGTAAACCTAGACCTAGCCCTAACCCTACCCCTACCTCTAACCCCAACCCTAACCCTACCCCTAACCCTAACCCTAACTCTATCCCTACCCCTAACCCTGACCCTAGCCCTAACCCTAACCCTACCCCTAACCCAAACCCTAACCCTACTCCTACCGCTACCCCTACCCCTAACCCTAACACTAACCCTAACCCTAACCCTCACCCTTCCCCTACCCCTAAACCTAACCATAACCCTACCCCTACCCCTACCCCTAACCCTAACCGTGACTCTAACCCTAACCCTAACCGTACCCATACCCCTACACTTACCCCTAACACTAACCCTAAACCTAGCCCCAATCCCAACCCTAACCCTAACCCTAGCCCTAGCCATAGCCCTAACCCTAACCCTAACCCTAGCCCTCTCCCTAACCCTAACCCTAAACCTACCCCTAACCCTAACCCTAACCCTAATCCTAACCCACCCCTACCCCTACCCCTACCCCTAACCCTAACCCTACACCTACCCCTATCCCTAACCCTAACCTTACCCCTAGCCCTAACCCTAATCCTAACCTTACCCCTACCCCTACACCTAATCCTAACGCTAATCCTGACCCTAATCTTAACCCACTCCTACCCCTACCCCTACCCCTACCCCTACCCCTAACCCTAACCCTATCACTGACCATAACCTTACCCCTAACCCTAACCCTAACCCTAAACCTCACCCTACCCCTAACTATAACCCTACCCCTAACCCTAACTCTACCCCTACCCATAACCCTAACGCTAAACCTAATCCTAACTGTACCCCTACCCCTACCCCTAACCCTACCCCTACCCCTACCCTTACCCATACCCCTAAACCTAACCCTAACCCAAACCCTACGCCTACCCCTAATCCTAAACCTAAACCTACACCTAACCCTTCCCCTAACCCTACCCCTACCCCTACACCTAACCCTAACCCTACCCCTACCCCTACCCCTACCCCTAACCCTAAACCTAACCCTAACCGTAACCCTAACCCTAACCCTAACCCTACCCCTAACCCTAACCTAACCCTAACCCTAACTCTAACCCTAACCCTACCCTAACCCTAACCCTAAACCTAACCCTAACCCTATCCCTAATCCTAACCCTAAACCTAACCCTAATGCTAACCCTTTTCCTAGCCCTAACTGTACCCCTACCCCTACCCCTAACCCTACCCCTAACCCTAACCCTAACTCTACCCCTACCCCTAACCCTGACACTAGCCATAACCCTAACCCTACCCCTAACCCTAACCCTACCCCTAACCCAAACCCTAACCCTACTTCTACCGCTACCCCTACCCCTAACCCTAATACTAACCCTAACCCTCACCCTACACCTAACCCTACCCCTACCCCTACCCCTACCCCGAAGCCTAACCCTGACCCTAACCCTAAACCTAACCCTACCCATACCCCTAAACTTACCCCTAACACTAACCCTAACCCTAGCCCCAACCCCAACCCTAACCCTAACCCTAGCCATAGCCATAGCCCTAACCCTAACCCTAACCCTAGCCATCTCCCTAACCCAAACCCTAAACCTACCCCTACCCCTAACCCTAACCTAATCCGGACCCTAATCCTAACCCACCCCTACCCCTACCCCTAACACTAACCCTAACCCTAACCATACCCCTACCCCTATCCCTAACGCTAAACTTACCCCTAACCCTAACCCTAACGCTAACCCTAATCCTAACCTTACCCCTACAACTACCCCTAACCCTAACCCTAAATCTGACCCTAATCCTAACCCTAACCCTAACCCTAAAACTAACCCTACCCCTATCACTAACACTAACCTTACCCCTAACCCTAACCCTAACCCCAACCCTAACCCTACCCCTAACCCTAACCCTAACTCTACCCCTACCCCTAACCCTGACCCTAGCCCTAACCCTAACCCTACCCCTAACCCAAACCCTAACCCTACTCCTACCGCTACCCCTACCCCTAACCCTAACACTAACCCTAACCCTAACCCTCACCCTTCCCCTACCCCTAAACCTAACCATAACCCTACCCCTACCCCTACCCCTAACCCTAACCGTGACTCTAACCCTAACCCTAACCGTACCCATACCCCTACACTTACCCCTAACACTAACCCTAAACCTAGCCCCAATCCCAACCCTAACCCTAACCCTAGCCCTAGCCATAGCCCTAACCCTAACCCTAACCCTAGCCCTCTCCCTAACCCTAACCCTAAACCTACCCCTAACCCTAACCCTAACCCTAATCCTAACCCACCCCTACCCCTACCCCTACCCCTAACCCTAACCCTACACCTACCCCTATCCCTAACCCTAACCTTACCCCTAGCCCTAACCCTAATCCTAACCTTACCCCTACCCCTACACCTAATCCTAACGCTAATCCTGACCCTAATCTTAACCCACTCCTACCCCTACCCCTACCCCTACCCCTACCCCTAACCCTAACCCTATCACTGACCATAACCTTACCCCTAACCCTAACCCTAACCCTAAACCTCACCCTACCCCTAACTATAACCCTACCCCTAACCCTAACTCTACCCCTACCCATAACCCTAACGCTAAACCTAATCCTAACTGTACCCCTACCCCTACCCCTAACCCTACCCCTACCCCTACCCTTACCCATACCCCTAAACCTAACCCTAACCCAAACCCTACGCCTACCCCTAATCCTAAACCTAAACCTACACCTAACCCTTCCCCTAACCCTACCCCTACCCCTACACCTAACCCTAACCCTACCCCTACCCCTACCCCTACCCCTACCCCTAACCCTAAACCTAACCCTAACCGTAACCCTAACCCTAACCCTAACCCTACCCCTAACCCTAACCTAACCCTAACCCTAACTCTAACCCTAACCCTACCCTAACCCTAACCCTAAACCTAACCCTAACCCTATCCCTAATCCTAACCCTAAACCTAACCCTAATGCTAACCCTTTTCCTAGCCCTAACTGTACCCCTACCCCTACCCCTAACCCTACCCCTAACCCTAACCCTAACTCTACCCCTACCCCTAACCCTGACACTAGCCATAACCCTAACCCTACCCCTAACCCTAAACCTAACCCTACCCCTAACTATAACCCTACCCCTAACCCTAACTCTACACCTAACCCTAACCCTAACGCTAAACCTAATCCTAACCGTACCCCTATCTCTAACCCTAATCCTACCCCTACCCTTACCCCTACCCCTAAACCTAACCCTAACCCAAACCCTACGCCTACCCCTAATCCTAAACCTAAACCTACACCTAACCCTACCCCTAACCCTACCCCTACCCCTAACCCTAACCCTTACACCTAACCCTAAATCTAACCCTAACCCTAACTCTAACCCTAAAACCACCCCTAACGCTGCACCTAACCATAACCGTACGCCTAACCCTAACCCAAACCTAACACAAAATCTAACCCTACACCTAACAATAACCCTAACCATAACCCTAACCTTAACCCTAACCCTAACCCTACCCCTAACCCTAACCTTAACCCTGAAACCCTAACCCTAACCCTAACCCTACCCCCTAACCCTAACCCTAAACCTAACCCTAACCCTAACCCTAACCCTTCCCCTAACGCTAACTCTACCCCTAACCCTAACACTACCCCTACCCCTACCCCTACTCCTACCCCTAACCCTAACTCTAACCCAACCCCTACCCCTACACCTAAGCCTAAACCTAACCCTAACCCAAACCCTACTCCTACCGCTAACCCTAACCTTAACCCTACACCTAACCCTACCCCTAACCCTATCCCTACCCCTACCCCTAACCCTAAATCTAACCCTAAACCTAACCCTAATCCTAAAACTACCCCTAACCCTGCACCTAACACTAACCCGACCCCTAACCCTAAACCTAATCCTACCCCTAACCCTACCCCTAACCCGATCCCTACCCCTACCCCTAACCCTAAATCTAACCCTAACCCTAACCCTAACCCTAACCCTACACCTAACGATAACCAGAACCGTAACCGTAACCTTAACCCTAACCCTAACCCTACCCCTAACCCTAACCCTGAAACCCTAACCCTAACCCTACCTCCTAACCCTAACAATAACCCTACCCCTAACCCTAACTCTACCCCAAACCCTAACACTACACCTACCCCTACCCCTACCCCTAACCCTAACCACAACCCTAATTATAACCCTACCCCTACCCCTACACCTAACCCTAAACCTTACCCTAAACCAAACCGTATTCCTACCGCTAACCCTAACCCTAACCCTACACATAACCCTACCCCTAATCATAACCATAACCCAACCCTAATTCTAAATCTAACCCTAACCCTAACCCTAATCCTAATCCCTAACCCTACACCTACCCCTAACCCTAACCCGAACGCTAATTCTAACACTAACCCTAACCTTAACCCTAACCCTAAACCTAACCCTACCCCTGACCCTAACCATACCCCTAACCCTAACCCTAAATTTAACCCTAATTCTACCCTAACGCTACCCCCTACCCCTACTCCTAATGCTAACCCTAACCGTACACCTAACCCTACCCCTAACGCTACCCCTACCCCTAACCCTAACCATAACCCTACCCATAACCCTACCCCTAACACTACCTCTACCCCTAACCCTAACCCTAACCTAACCCTAACCCTAACCATAACCATAACCATAACCCTAACCCTAACCCTAACCCTAACTCTACCCCTACCACTACCCCTAACCCTAACCCTAACCCTAAACCTATCTCTACCCCTAACCCTAACCCTAACCCTAACCCTAACCCTACCTCTATCCCTAACCCTACACCTAACCCGACCCCTAACCCTAAGCTAACCCTAACCCTAACTCTAACACTAACCCTAACCCTAGCCCTAACCCTAACCCTAAATCTAATCCTAACCCTAAGCCTAAACCTACCCCTAACCGTAACCCTAACCCTAACCCTAACACTAACCCTAAGCCTAACCCTACCCCTAACCTTAACCCTAACCCTAACCCTAACCTACCCTAACGCTAACCCTATCCCTAACCCTAACGCTAAGCCTAACCCTACCCCTAACCCTAACCCTAACCCTACCCTTAACTCTAACCCTAACCTTAACCCTACCCAACACCCTAACCCTAACCCTACCCTTAACCCTAACGATAACCCTACACATAAACCTACACCTACCCCTACCCCTACCCCTAACCCTACCCCTAACCATAAAACTAACCCTAACTATACCCTTAACCCTAACCCTAAACGTAACCCTAAACCTACACTTACCCCTAACCCTAACCCTAACCCTAACCCTACCCTTACCCCTAACCCTAAACCTAACAGTACCCCTACTCCTTCCCTTAACCCTACCTCTACCCCTAACCCTAACCCTAACCCTAAAACTAACCCTATGCCTAACCCTAAACCTAGCCCTAAACCTAACCCTAACACTAACCCTAACCCTAAGCCTAAACCTACCCCTAACTGTACCCCTAACCCTAATCCTACTCCTAAACCTAAACCCAACCCTAAACCTAACCCTAAACCTAGCCCTAGCCCTAACCCTAACCCTAACCCTAACCCGACACCTAACTCTAACCATAACCCTAAACCTAACCCTACCCCTACCCCTAACCCTAACCCTAACCCTAACCCTAACCCTACCCCTACCCCTAATCCTAACCCTAACCCTAATCCTAGACCTAGCCCTAACCCTACCCCTAACTCTAACAATAACCCTAACCCTACCACTAACCCTAACCCTATCTCTACCCCTACACCTAACCCTGACCCTATTCCTAACCCTAAACCTACCCCTAACCCAAACCCTAACACTACTCCTACCGCCACCCCTACCCCTAACCCTAACACTAACCCTAACCCTCACCCTTCCCCTACCCCTACCCCTAACCCTACCCCTACCCCTACCCCTAACCCTAACCCTGACCCTAACCTTAACCCTAACCCTACCCATACCCCTACACTTACCCCTAACACTAACCCTAACCCTAGCCCCAACCCCAATCCTAACCCTAACCCTAGCCCTAGCCATAGCCCTAACCCTAACCCTAACCCTAGCCCTCTCCCTAAACCTAACCCTAAACCTACCCCTAACCCTAACCCTAACCCTAATCCTGACCCTAGTCCTAACCCACCCCTACCCCTACACCTACCCCTACCCCTAACCCTAACCCTACACGTACCCCTATCCCAAACAGTAACCTTACGCCTAACCCTAACCCTAACGCTAACCCTAATCCTAACCTTACCCCTACCTCTAACCCTAACCCTAATCCTGACACTAATACTAACCCACCCCTACCCTACCCCTAACCCTAACCCTAACCCTACCCCTATCACTGACCCTAACCTTACCCCTAACCCTAACCCTAACCCTAAACCTAACCCTACCCCTAACTATAAACCTACCCCTAACCCAAACTCTACCCCTAACCCTAACCCTAATGCTAAACCTAATCCTAACTGTACCCCTACCCCTAACCCTACCCCTACCCCTACCCTAACCCTAACCCTACCCCTAACCCTACCCCTACCCCTACCCCTAACCCTAACCTTAACCCTAACCGTAACCCTAACTCTAACCCTAACCCTACCCCTAACCCTAACCCTGACCCTAACCCTAACTCTAACCCTAACCCTACCCTAACCCTAACACTAACCCTAACCCTAACCCTAATCCTACCCCTAATCCTAACCCTAAACCTAACCCTAATGCTAACCCAGCCCTAGCCCTCTCCCTAACACTAACCCTAAACCTACTCCTAACCCTAACCCTAACCTAATCTGGACCCTAATCCTAACCCACCCCTACCCCTACCCCTAACACTAACCCTAACACTAACCCTAACAATACCCCTATCCCTAAAACTAAACTTACCTCTAACCCTAACCCTAACGCTAACCCTAATCCTAACCTTACCCCTACCCCTAACCCTAACCCTAACCCTAATCCTGACCCTAATCCTAACCCACCTCTACCCCTACCCCTACCCCTACCCCTAACCCTAACCCTAGCCCAATCACTAACCCTAACCTTACCCCTAACCCTAACCCTAACCCTACCCCTACCCTTACCCCTACCCCTAAACCTAACCCTAACCCAAACCCAACGCCTACCCCTAATCCTAAACCTAAACCTACACCTAACCCTAGCCCTAACCCTAAGCCTAACACTAACCCTACCCCTAACCCTAAATCTCACCCTAACCCTCACCCTAACCCTAAAACTACACCTAACCCTGCACCTAACCCTAACCCTACGTCTAACCCTAACCCTAACCATAAATCTAACCCTACACCTAACAATAACCCTAACCGTAACCCTACCCTTAATCCTAACCCTAACCCTACCCCTACCCCTACCCCTAACCCTGAAACCCTAACCCTAACCCTAACCCTACCCCCTAGCCCTAACCGTAAACCTAACCCTAACCCTAACCCTAACCCTAAATTTAACCCTAACCCTAACAATAACCCTACCCCTAACCCTAACTCTACCCCTAACCCTAACACTACACCTACCCCTACCCCTACCCCTACCCCTACCCCTAACCCTAACCCTAACTCTAACCCTACCCCTACCCCTACACCTAACCCTAAACCTAACCCTAACCCACACCCTACTCCTACCGCTAACCCTAACCCTAACCCTACACCTAACCCTACCCTTAACCCTACCCCTACCCCTACCCCTACCCCTAACCCTACCCCTAACCCTAAATCTAACCCTAACCCTAACCCTAACCCTAAAACTACCCCTAACCCTGCACCTAACTCTAACCCTACCCCTAACCCTAACCCTAATCCTAACTCTCACCCTATACCTAACCATAACCCTAACCGTAACCCTAACCTTAACCCTAACCCTAACCCTACCCCTAACACTAACCCTACCCCTGAAACCCTAACCCTAACCCTAACCGTACCCCCTAACCCTAACCGTAAACCTAACCCTAACCCTAAACCTAACCCTACTTCTAACCCTAACAATAACCCTACCCCTAACCCTAACTTTACCCCAAACCCTAACACTAACCCTACCCCTACTCCTTCCCCTACCCCTAACCCTAACCCTAACTCTAACCCTACCCCTACACATACACCTAACCCTAAACCTAACCCTAACCCAAACCGTACTCCTACCGCTAACCCAAACCCTAACCCTACACCTAACCCTACCCCTAACCATAACTATAACCCTAACCCTAATTCTAAACCTAACCCTAACCCTAACACTAATCCTAATCCCTTCCCCTAACCCTAACCCTAACACTAACCCGAACCCTAATTCTAACACTATCCCTAACCTTAACCCTAATCCAAACCCTACCTCTAACCCTAACCCTACCCCTTACACTAACCCTAACTCTAACCCTAATTCTACCCTAACCCTACCCCCTAGCCCTAACCCTAACCCTAACCCTACGCCTAACCCTACCCCTAATGCAACCCCTACCCCTAACCCTAACCATAACCCTACCCCTAACCCTACACCTAACGCTACCCCTACCCCTACCCCTAACCCTAACCTAACCATAACCCTAACCATAACAATAACCCTACCGCTAACCCTAACCCCAACCCTAACCCTAACGCTAACTCTACCCCTACCACTACCTCTAACCCTAACCCTAACCCTATCTCTACCCCTAACCCTAACCCTAACCCTACCCCTACCCCTACCCCTAACCCTAACCCTGACCCTAACCCTAACCCTAACCCTACCCATTCCCCTACACTTACCCCTAAAACTAACCCAAACCCTAGCAACAACCCCAACCCTAACCATAACCCTAGCCCTAGCCATAGCCCTAACCCTAACCCTAACCCTAGCCCTCTCCCTAACCCTAACCCTAAACCTACCCCTACCCCTAACCCTAACCCTAATCCTGACCCTAATCCTAACCCACCCCTACACCTACCCCTAACCCTACACCTACCCCTATCCCTAACCCTAACCTTACCCCTAACCCTAACCCTAACGCTAACCCTAATCCTAACCTTACCCCTACCCCTAGCCCTAACCCTAATCTTGACCCTAATCCTAACCCACCCCTACCCCTACCCCTAACCCTAACCCTAACCCTACCCCTATCACTGACCCTAACCTTACCCCTAACCCTAAACCTAACCCTAAACCTAACCCTACCCCTAACTTTAACCCTACCCCTAACCCTAACTCTACCCCTAACCCTAACGCTAATGCTAAACCTAATCCTAACTGTACCCCTACCCCTAACCCTAAACCTACCCCTACCCCTACCCTTACCCATACCCCTAAAACTAACCCTAACCCAAACCCTATGCCTACCCCTAATCCTAAACCTAAACCTACACCTAACCCTACCCCTAACCGTACACCTACCCCTAAACCTAACCCTAACCCTAACCCTACCCCTAACCCTACACCTACCCCTACCCCTACCCCTAACGCTAACCCTAACCGTAACCCTAATCGTAACCCTAACCCTACCCCTAACCCTAACCCTAACTCTAACCCTAACCCTACCCTAGCCCTAACAATAACCCTAACCCTAACACTAACCCTCACCCTAAGCCTACCCCTAATCCTAACCCTAAACCTAACCCTAACGCTAACCCTAGACCTAGCCCTACCTGTACCCCTAACCCGAACCCTAACCCTAAAACTACCCCTAACCCTGCACCTAACCCTAACGCTACCCCTAACCCTAACCCGAACCCTAAAACTAAACCTAACCCTCACCCTAACCCTACCCCTAACCCTAACCCTAACCCTAACCTTAAATCTAACCCTACACCTAACAATAACCCTAACCGTAACCTTAACCTTAACCCTAACCCTAACCCTAACCCTAACCTTAACCCTAACCCTGAAACCCTAACCCTAACCCTAACCCTACCCCCTAAACCTAACCGTTAACCTACCCCTAACCCTAACCCTAACCCTACCCCAAACCCTAACAATAACCCTACCTCTAAACCTAACTCTACCCCTAACCCTAACACTACCCCTACACCTACCCCTACCCCTAACCCTAACCCTAACTCTAACCCTACCCCTACCCCTACACCTAACCCTAAACCTAACCCTAACCCAAACCCTACTCCTACCGCTAACCCTAACCCTAACCCTACACCTAACCCTACCCCTAACCCTACCCCTACCCCTACCCCTACCCCTACCCCTAACCCTAAACCTACCCCTAACCCTAAATCTAACCCTAACCCTAACCCTAAACCTAAAACTACCCCTAACCATGCACCTAACCCTAACCCTACCTCTAAACCTAACCCTAACCCTAACACTAAATCTAACCCTACACCTAACCATAACCCTAACCGTAACCCTAACCTTAACCCTAACCCTAACCCTACCCCTAACCCTAACATTACCCCTGAAACCCGAACCCTACCCCTAACCCTACCCCCTAACCCTAACCGTAAACCTAACCCTAACCCTAAACCTAACCCTACCCCTAACCCTAACAATAACCCTACCCCTAACCCTAACTCTACCACAAACCCTAACACTACCCCTACCCCTACACCTACAACTGGCCCTAACCCTAACCCTAACCCTAACTCTAACCCTACCCCTACCCCTACACCTAACCCTAAACCTAACCCTAACCCAAACCGTATTCCTACCACTAACCCAAACCCTAACCCTACACCTAACCCTACCCGTAACCATAACCCTAACCCTAACCCTAATTCTAAACCTAACCCTAACCCTAACCCTAATCCTAATCCTTCCCCTAACCCTAAACCTAACCCTAACCCGAACCCAATTCTAACACTAACCCTAACCTTAAACCTAACCCTAACCCTACCCCTAACCCTAACCCTACCCCTACCCCTAACCCTAACTGTAAACCTAATTCTAGCCTAACCCTACCCCCTAGCCCTAACCCTAACCATAACCCTACTCCTAACCCTACCCCTAAAGCTACCCCTACCCATAACCCTAACCCTAACCTAACCATAACCCTAACCATAACCATAACCCTACCCCTAACCCTAACCCCAATCCTAACCCTAACCCTAAATCTACCCTTACCACTACACCTAATCCTAACCCCAACCCTAACCCTACCTCTAACCCTAACCCTACCCCTAACCCGACCCCTAAACCTAACCCTAACCCTACCTCTAACCCTAACCCTAACCCTAAACCTAACCCTAGCCCTAGCCCTAACCCTAACCCTAACACTAACCCTAAACCTAAGCCATACCTACCCCTAACCGTAACCCTAAACCTAACCCTAACCCTACCCCTAACACTAACCATATCCCTAACCCTAACGCTAAGCCTAACCCTACCCCTAAACCTAAACCTAACCCTACACCTAACTCTAACCCTAACCCCAACCCTACCCAACACCCTAACCCTAACCCTAACCATAACCCTAACCATAACCCTACACATAAACCTACACCTACCCCTACCCCTAACCCTAACCCTACCCCTATCCCTACCCCTAACCGTAAAACTATCCCTAACTCTACCCTTAACCCTAAACCTAACAGTACCCCTACCGCTTCCCTTAACCCTACCTCTACCCCTACCCCTAACCCTAACACTAACCCTACAGCTAACCCTAAACCTAGCCCTAACCCTAACCCTAACAATAACCCTAACCCTAAGCCTAAACCTACCCTTAACTGTAACCCTAACCCTAACCCTAAACCTAAACCTAACCCCAACCCTAAACCTAACCCTAACACTAGCCCTAGCCCTAACCCTAACCCTAACCCTAACCCTAACTCTACCCCTAACTCTAACCCTAACCCTAACCCTACCCCTAACGCTAACCCTAACCCTAACCCTAACCCTACCCCTAATCCTAACACTAACCCTAACCCTAAAGCTAACCCTAACCTAGCCCTTTCCCTACCCCTACCTCTAACCCTAACCCTAACCCTACCCCTAACCTTAACCATAACTCTACCCCTACCCCTAACCCTGAACCTAGCCATACCCCTAACCCTACCCCTAACCCTGAACCTACCCCTAACCCAAAACCTAACCCTACTCCTACCGCTACACCTACCCCAACCCCTGACCCTAACCCTAAAACTAACCCTACCAAATACCCCTACACTTACCCCTAACAATAACCCTAACCCTAGCCCCAACCCCAACCATAACCCTAATCCTAGCCCTAGCCATAGCCCTAACCCTAACCCTACCCCTAACCCTGACCCTAGCCCTAAACCTAACCCTACCCCTAACCCAAACCCTAACGCTACTCCTACCGCTACCCCTACCCCTAACCCTAAAACTAACCCTAACACTAACCCTTCCCCTACCCCTAACCCTAACCCTAACCCTACCCCTACCCCACCCCTAACCCTAACCCTGACCCTAACCCTAACCCTAACCCTACACATACCCCTACACTTACCCCTAACACTAACCCTAACCCTAGCCACAACCCCAACCCTAACCCTAACCCTAGCCATAGTCATGGCCCTAACCCTAACCCTAACCCTAGCCCTCTCCCTAACCCTAACCCTAAACCTACACCTAACCCTAACCCTAACCCTAATCCTCACCCTAATCCTAACGAACCCCTACTCCTAACCCTACCCTTACCCCTAACCCTAACCCTAACGCTAGCCCTAATCCTAACCTTACCCCTACACCTACCCCTAAACCTAACCCTAATCCTGACCCTAATCCTAACCAACCCCTACCCCTACCCCTACCCCTACCCCTAACCTAACCCTACCCCTATCACTGACCCTAACCTTATCCCTAACCCTAACCTAACCCTAAACCTAACCCTAACGCTAACCCTAATCCTAACTGTACCCCAACCCCTAACCCTAACCCTAGCCCTACCCCTACCCTTACCCATACCCCTAAACCTAACCCTAACCCAAACCCTACGCCTACCCTTAATCCTAAACCTAAACCTACACCTAACCCTACCCCTAACCCTACCCCTACCCCTACCCCTAACACCAACCCTAACCCTACCCCTAACCCTAAATCTAACCCTACACCTAACCATAACCCTAACCATAACCCTACCCTTAACCCTAACCCTAACCCTACCCCTAACCCTAACCCTAACCCTGAAACCCTAACCTTAACCCTAAACCTACCCCCTAACCCTAACCCTAACCATAACCCTAACCCTACCCCTAACGCTACCCCTACCCCTAACCCTAACAATAACCCTACCCCTAACCCTACCCCTAACGCTACCCCTACCCCTACCCCTAACCCTAACCTAACCCTAACCCAAACCATAACCATAACCCTTCCCCAAACCCTAACCCCAACCCTAAACCTAACCCTAACTCTACCCCTACCACTACCCCTAACATTAACCCTAACCCTAACCCTATCTATACCCCTACCCCTAACCCTAACCCTAACCCTACCTCTAAACCTAACCCTACCCCTAATCCTACCCCTAACCATAAACCTAACCATAAGCCTACCTTTAACCCTACCCCTAACCCTAAACCTAACCCTAACCCTACCCCTACCCCTACCCCTAAACATAACCCTGACCCTAGCCCTAACCCTAACCCTACCCATACCCCTACACTTACCCCTAACAGTAACCCTAACCCTAGCCCCAACCCCAACCCTAACCCTAACCCTAGCCCTAGCGATAGCCCTAACCCTAACCCTAACCCTAGCCCTCTCCCTAACCCTAACCCTAAACCTACCCCTAAACCTAACCCTAACCCTAATCCTGACCCTAATCCTAACCCACCCCTACCCCTAACCCTACCCCTACCCCTAACCCTAACCCTACAACTACCCCTATCACTAACCCTAACCTTACCCCTAACCCTAACCCTAACGCTAACCCTAATCCTAACCTTACCCCTACCCCTAACCCTAACCCTAATCCTGACACTAATCCTAACCCACCCCTACCCCTACCCCTACCCCTACCCCTACCCCTAACCCTAACCCTACCCCTATCACTGACCCTAACCTTACCCCTAATCCTAACCCTAACCCTAAACCTAACCCTACCCCTAAGTATAACCCTACCCCTAAGCCTAACTCTACCCCTAACCCTAACCCTAACGCTAAACCTAATCCTAAC